>CM033649.1:83863953-83883507 GCA_019512145.1 Engystomops pustulosus
ACTTCTTGGGAAAAAATAGGGGGATCCCTTCTGTTAGCTGTCAATTCGCCATTTTAAGGACCTTTAGAGGACCTTCAACGGTCCTGCAGGGTTTCTGTATACATGTGTGTCCAGGTTTGAGCTGGTCCTCCAGAGTTCCAAATGATCCTCCAGTGATTCCAGGTTATAATTCCTACAAAGGCTCAGAATCCTCCAATAGACGACCTAATTTCAATCGAAACCAGCGGTAGAGACTGGAATAGCGCTTACTGGGAGGGTGTTGACTCTTTGGAAAGGTGTCCACACCGGAAAGTATTCTTTTTGTATAATGTATATTGTTTAGATCACTCCTTCGTCTCCTTCTTTAGATCATCGCCACAATATAGTTCATCATGTGGTCCAATTTAGTTTTCTAACCTTGAAGTTTTCACAGTTTCTCATTATTTTGGAGTCAAATCCTTTCTGTGATGTGTTACCGCAGGTCCAGCAGTGATGGCACAGGCTGGTAGCTTTCCTCACACTACACGGTGGCAGAGCTATGTCTGCCGCTCAAGTCACAACCCCTGCTTTTGATACATGGCTCCTCCGAGTGCATTCCACACACGGTCAACGAATGTTGGCCAACTTTTCAACCGGATACTTAATGATTGGCTTGTATTTAGCCCACCAGAGGTAAAGCCCACCCTGACAAAGGGGGAAAAGATTGGGTGATTCATTTATCTTAGAGTTCTCATCTCTTTTTTATTTCCTGACCTAATTTGAAGGCTACAAGGAGTTCATGGAGGGTGGACCCTCATAATAATTTAATTTGATGGTGCCAAGTAACCCCAGTCGGACACTACGTCGATAGCAAGAACACACATGAGGGTTATTATCTGTATAGACCAAAATAAAACTTGGTGAGTGCTTTTGGTGGGGGTCTACCAGGCCGCCAGTATTCCACTACGTTACGCAACATAGTCGCAACACGGTTCACATGAGAATAAGAAGCTTCTTTTGGTGAGTGTGACCTGTGTCCCTCTTTTTGGTCCAGTCTCATGGCCTCCCATCTGTGCTGCCCTCTGCAGGACTCCCGCTATTCTACACAGATGGTATCATCAATTGCCACAAAGTGTTCCAGAAGGTTGCACAAAGGGTCCAGCACCAGTAGAGGAACATTCATGGCTTGATGCTTATGTGGGGCGGATACTAGATTTAGGCCTGATCTCCATAAATAATCTATCTCCTGTATTCAAGGCTTCAAGTACTGGTTGATGTGATAGTGAGTATCCTCTCAGATAACCATAGGGATACAATAGCATGAGCTGGTAGTTGGTAACCTAAGTTGGTGAAAACTGTGTTGGAGCTTCCTGAAATGATGTGGACCTTGTGCATGCGAAGGATTTGGCTACTGCATAAACCTAAAGGTAGTCACTGGTATTCACCATTTAACCCTGCACAGAGAAGGGGAATTATGATTATGATCTGATGGACCTGGGACTCAGGAGAACAAGAGGCCAGGCACAGGGACTCCCCAGCAGGGGATTGTGGTGGAGAGTCATTTCACAAGTCTCGAGTGCCATGCCAGCGATGACAACCTTAACACTAAGGACATATGTAATCATAAAGTTCACACGACCCTTCAACCGACCCTAGTTTAATAAATATCCAATTGTGAACTGTATGATACAGCTAGGACATGGTGTATAATCTGTTGTCATTGACAGGACAATGATTACAATCTGCTCAGCTCCTCCTGCTTTATAACATGCTCCCTGAATACAGGCCACTATGTACAATCTCCTCAGCTCCTCCTGCTCTATAACATTCAGCCTGCAGATAAGACACTAAGTACAATCTGCTCGGCTCCTCCTGCTCTATAACATGCTGCCTGCAGATAGGACACTATGTAGGGTCCTCCAGAAGTTCCAAAATGATCATACCAGTGATTCCAGTGTATATTCCACAAAGGCTCAGAATCCTCAATAGACGAACGCTAATTTCAATCGAAACCAGCGGCGTAAGAGACGGACCAATAGCGACTTATGGGAGGGACTGTTGACTATTTGGCAGAAAGGGGTCACACCGGAAAGTTTCTTTTTTGTATAATGTATATTGTTTAGTCACTCCTGTCATGTCTTCCGTCATTAGATCATCGCCCAATATAGTTAATCATTGTGTCATCATTTAGCTGTTCTAACCTGAAGTTTTCACAGTTCTCATCTATTTTGGAGTCAAAATCCTTCTTGACGTGTTATTTGCCGCTAGGTCCAGCAGTGATGGCACAGCGCTGGTAGCTTTCCCTCAAAACCTACATCGGTAGGAGAAGCTATGCGCCACAACAAGAATCACAACCCCGGCTTTAGGTCAGAGGCCTCAGCGAGTGCATTCCAACACACGGTTCAACCGAAGTTTGGAGCCAGGACTTTCAATTTTTTTTCGTTGTTTCAGAAGACAGAAGACCAATTCTATCATTAATGATTGGGCTATTAGATCAACCACCGAGGTATAAAGCCCAACCGCGAAAAAGGGGGGAATAAGATCTGGAGTTGATTGATCATTTATCTTAGAGTGGTTCTCATCTGCTTTATATAGTTTACCTGACCTAATTTGAAAGGCTTAAAGGAGTTTCATGGAGGGTGGAACCCTCATAAATAATAATATTTGATGGTGACCAAGTCAACCCAGTCGTGACCATACGTCGCATATCAAGCCATCCACACAATGAGGCGTTTACTTATCCATAGACAAACTTTCTTGTAAAAACACTTGGTGAGTGCTTTTGGCGGGTGGGGTCATACCAGGCGCCAGTATTCCACTAGTTAAGACACACAAGTCGAAACAGCTGCGCTTCAATGCACGATTAATGAAGAAGTTCTTGTGTTCGAGTGTGACTGTGTACCTCTTGTGTCTGGTCAGTCGCCTATGGCCTCCATCATGGTGTCAATCCCTCTGAGGACTTACGCTTATTCTTACACAGTATGTGGCTATCATCAATTGCACAAAGTGGTCAAAGAACGGTTACTGCATCAAAGAGGTACAGCACAACGAGTAGAGGAACATGTTGCATGGCTTGCAGGTTATGTGGGGGGGACGGATACTAGATTTAGGACGCTGATCTCAGTGAAAAACCTTATCATGCCTGGATTGCAACGGCTCGGTATGGTTGACTGGTGATCCGGGGGTTTGGGTGATTCAGTATATTCTCTCAGATAAACCATAGGCGATAACTAGCATGAGATGTTTTTTGGAACCTGAAGTTGGGTTGAAAGAAAACTGCGGGTTGGAGCTTCCGGACAATGATTGGACCTGGGCGGGGTGCGGGGGACCCTTGGCATCGAAGGATTGGCTACTGCATAAATTCCTAAACAGGAGAGCACTGGGGTATCCAACCATTACCCTGGCACAAGAAGGGGAATATGATTATTGATCTGATGGACCTGGGACTTTAGGAGAGAAAACGAGGCAGGGCACAGGGACCCACTCACAGCAGGGATTGTGGGGGGTGAGATTCAGTCAACAAGTCTGAGTGCCATGCCAGCGATGACAACCTAACACAATAGGGGCACTGATGTAATCAAAAGTTCCACAAGACCTTTCAACCGACCTAGTTTAATAAATATCCAATGTGAATGTATGATACACTAGTGAACGATGGTGATAATCTGTTGTATATTGACCTGGGACAATTATTACCTAAATCGGCTCATCTCCTCCTGTGGTAAAATCCTGCTCCTGTAAGCGAGGCACTAGACCACATCCTCAGCTGGACCTCCTGGCTCTTTAACAGTTAAGCCTGCAGATAGAGCATTAAGTAAATCTGCTCGGCACTCATGCTCTAAAACCATGGAGATGCAGGGATTGGGAAACTGTGTACAATTTTCCCAGATACTCATGCTCTATAACATGCGGCATGCAGATCTTAGGGGAACGATGTACAATTTCAGCTCCTCCTGTTCCGTTAGACATGCGGACCTTCCGATAGAGAAATTGTACAATCTGTCAGCTTCCTCTGTTCGTTATAACAATGTGCCTGCAGATAGGACAATATGTTCAAATTTTACAAGCTCGTCCTGCTCTATAAACATGCGCTGCAGATAAACTATGTACAATTCCCTCAGCCCCGTCTGCTTATAACATACTGCCTGCAGATAGGACACTATCGTAAAATTATCTCAGCTCCTTCTGCTGTATATAAAATGCTGCCTGAGAGATAGGAGCAAATTGTACATTGACTCAGCTCCTCCTGCTCTATAACATGCTGCCTGCAGATAGGACACTATGTACAATCTACTCAGCTCCTTCTGCTCTATAACGCGCTGCCTGCATATAGGACGCTATGCATAATCTGTTAAGTTCCTCCTGCTCTATAGCATACTGCCTATGATAGTGAGGCAACGTAACCGAACTGATCTTATCAGGAACTTTTTGTGACCAGTCTGTATTCAAGGCCCCTTGTAACAAGCAGGAATTGCATTATGTCATGAAGCATCTCCCCTAGGCTTAGAATAATGCAGATCCAAACTTTCAGACATTGGGGCAGATTTACTTACCCGGTCCGTTCGCGATCCAGCGGCGCGTTCTCTGTGCTGGATTCGGGTCCGGCCGGGATTCATCAAGGTAGTTCCTCCGCCGTCCACCAGGTGGCGCTGCTGTGCTGAAAAGCATCTGAACGCGCTGGAGTTCACCGGCTCGGGCTGAGTGAAGGTAAGCGCGTCCCAAGCGACACATTTCTTTTTTTAAATGCGGCAGTTTTTCCGAATCCGTCGGGTTTCCGCTCGGCCACGCCCCTGATTTCCGTCGCGTGCATTCCGACGCCGATGCACCACAATCCGATCACGTGCGCCAAAATCCCGGCACAATACAGGGGAAATCGGCGCAAATCGGAAATATTCGGGTAACACGTCGGGAAACCGCGAATCGGGCCCTTAGTAAATGACCCCCATTGTCTTGGGCATGTCTTGTAGACCCGGTGAGCGGCTCTGATGTGTCCAGTTTTATTAGATCTTTAAACCTGTTCTCAATAATGTGAGATGATAAATAAGATTTGTTATCCTCGCTTTTTATTTAGGCTTTATATTTTTTTAAGAGGTTTGTGAAATCTAGAAATTGGGGTGGATTATGTTACACATGCTGCCTGCAGATAGGACACTATGTACAATCTACTCAGCTCCTTCTGCTCTATAACGCGCTGCCTGCAGATAGAACGCTATGCATACTCTGTTAAGTTCCTCCTGCTCTATAACATACTGCCTGTGATAACTAACTGAACTGATCTTATGAGGAACTCTTTGTGACCAGTCTGTATTCAAGGCCCCTTGTAACAAGCAGGAATTGCATGATGTCATGAAGCATCTCCCCCAGGCTTAGAATAATGCAGATCTAAACTTTCAGGCATTGTCTTGGGCATGTCTTGTAGACCCGGTGAGCGGCTCTGATGTGTCCAGTTTTATTAGATCTTTAAACCTGTTCTCGATAATGTGAGATGATAAATAAGATTAGTTATCCTCGCTTTTTATTCAGGCTTTATATTTTTAAGAGGTTTGTGAAATCTAGAAATTGGGGTGGATTATGTTACTGCTCCATCTGGTCTCCAGCATATCACACATATGTGGGGAACTGTGAAGAATGAGTGGGTTTTCTGTCATTCGAAGATGTGAAGTGCGACAGTATATGTGCAAATATCGACTTCATTTTGGTTATTCAGAGGAGGACAGATACATTAGTGATTTTGGGCACCCTAATATTGTTCTTCCTATAGGCCCACTTAAAAACGGGAAAGTGTCTCACATGTTCATGAATACAATAATGGAATGGATGCAGAGCAGTTTTTAGGTCATTTAGACAACAGCTGAATAATATACAACTGAGCTGATGGTGAACATCAGAATACACACCTCAGCTGCTGCAGAACCTCATACACAGAAGACACATTCATACACACATACATGCAAACACATGCATGTAGACACACATGCAGATACATGCATGCATGGACACACGCACACCTATACATTGTCACATGCATGGACACATGCACACCTATACACATGCATGCATGGACACACGCACACCTATACATTGTCACATGCATGGACACATGCACACCTATACACATGCATGCATGGACACACTATACACATGCATGCATGGACACACGCACACCTATACATTGTCACATACATGGACACATACACACCTATACACATGCATGTATGGACATCACATACATGGACACATACACACCTATACACATGCATGTATGGACACATGCACACCTATACATTGTCACATGCATGCATGGACACTGCATGCATGGACACATGCACACCTATACACATGCATGCTTCGACACATGCACACCTATACAGTGTCATATGCATGCATGGACACATGCATGTAGACACACATGCAGGCACAAGCATGCTGAAACATACACTTATTGACACATGCATGATACATCCATGCATACACACATGCAGCACATGCACACAAACACACATGGATATGCACTCATGCACACATACATGCAGGCGCATTCATAAAGACACATGCATGCACTTCAGCATAGTCTAGGGCAGTGATGGCTAACCTATGACACGCGTGTCAGTGCTGACACACGTAGCCATTTTCACTGACACGCGGCTGCCTGAGAGTTAAGTTTCATCCTACATGATCAGGTGCAGTAGCCGGGAGGCTGAGAGATTGCACTGAGCTTTCAGCACTCCCCCCTCCTCCTCCTCCCCCGGGCCGGCCCCTCCCCATGTGTGAGCTGTGCCTAGTGTCTCCAGTCAGCACAGGTATCAGCACAGGGCACAGCAGGAGAGGTGACCCGGCCATACACCCAGGAGGCTCCTCTGCAGCTCCTGATAGTTGTGGTGGGGGTAGGATGGCAACACAGTCAGAGGCCACATTGCTGCTGCCTTGTGTGATGTCCCAGCAGCTGCCACCTCTACACTGACCAGCTCCAGAGCAGGGATGAGGGAGGACAACCACTCCCATCATACAGTGAGTAAGGTCAGTGCACTGTATGATAGAAGACAGTCATCAGGGCTTGTGAGTCAGTTTTGTGACGTACAAGCCCTGAAATAATCGCAACGCCTTGCAAATCGCCAGACATTGCGATTATTTTGCTCCGCACACCTTCTCCATGCCAAGAGGGCATGAAGGAAATGCGGACAGGGGCGCCTGCGCCCTCGCTATAACCTGTGAACTTTCATGACTGAAAGTTTGCAGGTTACTAAGCAATTCCACACCTGTCTGATTGTATGGCAGTACATGGTAGGATCAATCAGACAATCCATGGTTAAAGTACCCTAGGAGTTAAATAGTATACATATTTGTTATTTAAACTATAAATATCACAAAAATATGTTTTTTTTGTCAAGGTGACACACCACCCGAGTTATGCTCGTTTTTTTGGCGAATTTTGACACACCAAGCTCAAAAGGTTGCCCATCACTGGTCTAGGGCCTGCACACTCTCCCACTGTGCCCCACCCTCTCCTCTATTCCTAAACCATGTACACCTGTTATCTAAATTCTATTTCCATCTTCTAAGCATTGATCAAACATCGGTAATCCCCCTATTTTCTGTATAATTTAGAGATCACTGTGGTTCCGACTTCTAGACCACCCAGTAATCGGGAGAAAGTCCCATTGTGAATAGATGATCAACGTTGCATTTACCTAAGATCTAGTGAATGGGGGACCATTTATGAATGTGCACTTATGTTTCATTGACAGAGGGGTTTTTGATCTGCAATTCTCCCCCATGATCTGAAACTTATGTTCCCTATCCATATGTGGATAGTGTATAAATTAATTTTTGGGGGAACAACCAATTTACTATTTTTTTATACTGTAAAAACATCCTTGAAGAAATCTCTTAAGATGAACCATTTTGGTTTCAGATTGACATTGAAGACAAGAAGTTACGTATATTGGGGCACATTTAATTACCCGTCCTGCACGTTCCACGAAAGTGCATCGTCCGACCGGAGTGCCCTCTGCCGCTATTCACTAAGATCGTGTGCCCGATATCCTGCATGTGTCGCTTCCCCACTCAGGTCCAACGGAGTTCACCTTCTTCCTGGTGCATGTAGGTGCATTGTCTTGCAACACAATTCGAATCTTAAATCCTACGCTCAGTCCGAATCAGCCGGATCGTCCGCCTACCAGCCCTCCAATTTCTGTCGCATGGAAGCCAGCACAGCTGCGCCAAAATCCGATTGTGTGCGACACAATCCCCAGTTAAATACCTGTCACAGCCACGCAAATCCCAAAAACTACGGAAAATCCGACAAAAGTGCGTCCGCAGACCCTTAGTAAATAAGCCCCCATTATGTATGTGATATTATATCATTCACAACTCTCAATATGAGAGAGCACGCTACGCAAGGTGCACCACCGCAATGCATAAGCGGTCATGTGTGCAAGGATTTATGCGCCCATGTCCTTGATAGAAGACGCTCTCTGAAGCTTAGATTTTTGGCTCTGCACTCTCGTCTCCGCTCTTTCATCGCTTTTTCAGTCCGTCTATGAGCGACGATGAGTCCTCTCCAGTAAATCCTCACAAGTCTACTGTTCCATCCTGGGCCCGATCCGAAAAAGACAAAGAATAAAAACACTGAAAATATCAACAGACTAATTATTTCATTTAAACCTACCGAAATTACTCAAAGACGCCGGCTTCTCCAGGGAGGATTAATCTATGTATGCTCTATTTCAGAAGTCTTTTACGAAAAAAAAAGCTTATCACCTTGGAAACATATGGCTCTGGCGCTGGCAGGCGGCATTATGTACAGGGGGAAAAAAAAACCTTGCTTTTGATCTGTAAAATATTTTCTCTGCCCACTGAGTGTTCAGAAGTGGCCGTATGGATGGGAGAACATTATCTACATCCACAAGTACGAGGGATGTTTTGGAGTGTAGATCCTCAAAGTGGGACTTGATGAAGATAACTCGGAGTCCAGTGTTCAACTGGAAAAGTTTTGATTTTTCTAAGGGTTTTCATATCAAAGAGTAGGAATCTTCTAGAGTTTCCACAGGAAGGGGGCCTATCACTGGTTTTAGAGGCGTAACATTGCATAATTTGTAGAAGGCCCCAGCCCCAAAATATAATCTGTTATGTGGAGGAAGCACATTATAATAATCCCCCTAAGGCTCTGTGGCCCAAGAGTTGGATACATATGGAAATTTAGGAGCCCTAAGCGAAGGTAAGTTTTGAGACCTAATGAACAATCTGCTCCAAGAAACAGAACAAGGATTATATTGTTCCCTACTCCACCATAACGATAAATTGTACCAGCATCTTGAAGATGCTGTGGCAATTTAAAGCATGTTGCAGAGATGTTTCCTCGAACGGGATGTTGGAGACAATTGTTCACTATTGTCTGGAGCCCCCTATCTACAGTGTACCAGACACTTGCAGAAGATGCGTTCTAGGCAAGTCCACCCCTGACCAGGTGCTACTGTACTTTTTGCGCAACCCTTCAAACTATGACCCACAGCCTAGTTGGTTTCCTTTTGAGTAGTGAGAACCTCTGCAGGACTAAGAAGAAACCACAATATTGTAAAGAAGTGTAACACCTTCTAGTTTTTGTTTCTTTCAGGACCCAGTGTGGTGGCATCAACCAGAAAACCAACTTTGAAGTGAGATGTAAATTGGTTGTATAAAGTCAAGGAGGCGGAGAGTTTAAACACTGAAGTCAAGGTGGGGATCTCTGAAAGCTTCCTCCTCTGTGATTGATATCATGAATCAGACTTCAGGAGATCTGGATAGTGATGTCTCTGGTCGTCACCTTGACTTTATCCAACCAATTTACATCTCACTTCAAAGTAGATTTTCTGGATGGCACCATCACACTGGAGCATGAAAGAAAGTGTTCAACATACTAGTAGTGGTTTATGAGGTCCATTTCTGCTGACAGGTTCTCTTTAACTCTCTAGGCTGATTGAAAATGGAAACAAAAACCTTTCAGTAGAAGTCAAAACCCAGCACCATTATGAGAAGCAACTGGATGACTGGTATCTTATCTAAATGTTAATCATCTATTCAAAACTACATGGAAATCCCGACCAAAAAAAACCCATAAATGTCTAGTCAAGTCTTATAGGAAATATGCAATTCTGTTTTCCAGGATGGGATAAGGAAAACATTGGGTCTCATTTACTAAGGGTCTGAACGCCGCACTTTCGTAGGGTTTCCTGAATATTTTCATTTTGCGACGAATTGCCCCGGGTTTTTGGCGCACGGGATCAGATTGTGACGCATCGGCGCCAGCTTTCACGCGACATCAGGGGGCGTGGCAACCCGGCTTATTCGGAAAAACTGCGGAATTTAAAAAGCGATTTGTGTAGCAAGATCAAGCACTTACATGTACCAGGAAGAAGCAGGTGAACTCCGGGGGGACCTCGGCGCAGCAGCGACACCTGCTGGATATCGGGCGCATGATCTTAGTGAATGCCGGCAGAACCCAAATCCAACGTGGTTGCGTCTCTTCAGTACAGTGTAGGGATTTAGTTTGGCTGAGTAAGAGGCTATTGACTAGGGTCGGGGAATAAGAGTTCCCCTTATGGAGACTTTGCCAATCAAGGCCACCTTGTAGATAAAGTCTCAAAAAGACCACATCTTGGCTAGACTAGATTTATGATCAAGATCTTTTCCAAGAGGAATCCTCTCTAGATGCCCATTTTCCATTTTTTTTAATCAAGGTTTAGGTCAACCTTACCAAGAAATTTGTGCTTTATTATTCCAAACACGGAAGATCCGGTTGGTTCTAGGAGAACATGAGACAATCCTACTGTCCCAAGTTTCACCTTAAAGAAAGGTCCAAAGTCTCTCCTTACCACCAAAGTGAGGAGGGTTTGAGCCGTGCCGCGGTGGTGCATTTACCACAGCACTATATTTATTGGGGCAGCTGAATGCGGGTGCACCGGGTCATCCGGTTGCAAGGTAAACCTAGTAAAAGACATCCTCAAGGGTGGGCCGTAAGGAGAAACATAGGACTCTGGACTCCCATGTTAGATGGGGTCCTAGCAATTGGAGCTCCTCTTAAGGGAATCTTCATCTGTATTTATATGCAAAGTAATGTTTAGGTGCACCATGGGTGGGGGTCTCAAAGTCTGGTGGTCTTTTTCTTACACTGTTTCATTGGTGGAACAAGGTACTATCAACTAGACCTAGGTTGAAGGCCACGCCAAAGTGCTCGATGGATAATATATGGAGACTGCACTTGGTCTTTTTTCTTCCATCATGGCGTCATCCGTAGTGCTTGGCGTCCAGTCTCAGCTGCGGCAGGCAGAGATCCGCTGTCCTGTGTGCCTCCATGTGATAAACATTCCTAATATAAAGTGACGCGTCTTCACATCAGTAATTAAGTAACGTCCGCGTTGCGATCAGTCAGAGTTCAGACACGGAGGTGATTGTGTGTGGTATCACGGCACAGCAGCATCTGCACTCCGGCTGTCACTTCTCTTTCTCTGGATGCCCTATTAATGCATTTTTTTCTCAAAGGCTTTTCCATTTTAGCATAAATAAATGTGACAGGAGCAGCGCCATTTATACACAGAGCAAATAGGAAAGGCACAGTAATGGACTGAATTTTTACTAATCCATTTCTGAGCAAAAAATGAAGGCAGAAATAATGAGAGTCATATTAGTGGTCACTTGTGACTATAATGGCTTTATGTATGAGGTCATATAACATGGCGGCAATCTTCCAAACCAGCGCCACACATGTCCACAGGTTGTGTGTGGTACTGCAGCTCTGCCCCATGGTCATCTATAAAGCTAAGTTGCAATACCAGACACAACCAATAGGCGGTGTTCTTAGAAGACACTGTACTGATCGGCCGTATGGCACTGGGTCTGACAAAGGAATCTATACAATGGAGATGAACAGGCTCCATTCACTGTATAGTGGCCATTTGAGGTATTGCAGCTCACATTAGGTGTAAACAGATGGGAACTTGGGAATTTTGACAATAGGGATCTAAATGTTAATGAATCACTGATGCCCATAGTAACCCAGTGCACTATTTAAGTCCTGGACCACTATTACCACCAGTCACATAGAGGAGAATGGACATTACCATGTGATTCAAAGGGATTTTGGCTAGAAAAAGGTGTAGATATAGAATCAGTCTCAAAAAGGGTAAAAGCCCTTTAAGGTATTGTTTTACAATGGCATTTAGTCTGGGGTATTAAAGAAGCCCTTATGGAAGTACTTCCAGAAGGCTTACTCAGGGCTGTACCAGCCATGAGGCAAGTTGAACCTCTTGCCTCAGGGAGCAGCACCAGCAGCCAAGTTAAAGGGGTTTTCCCATGAGTCCACACGATAGGGCCTAACTTGCTGATCAGTGGGGGTCTTAGAGCTGAGACCCACGCAGATCGCGAGAATGAGGGGTACGGGCAGTGAGGAGTGGGGCAGACATGCATGATGTCCTGAGGGAAAGTGACGGGAGAGGGGATATGTTTTTTGTTGTTTTTTTAAATTGAAAATTTTGAAAAATCCAATTTCACTATAAAAACTCTTTGGCAATGTGTACACTATTCTGTATGGGGACATGGGGGAACCAGAAAACGAGCTCCTGATGGCAGGTTCCCTTTAATGCCTGTGCCAGAAGATCTGTGGGGGAGACTGTATACTATTCATCTGATAAGTGGAACAGGGGATAACAAAGGAATTGAAGTTCCCTGTAAAGTGCTGTTCCATGGGTCAAGGAGGTCTCTTATTAGCTGAAACGGGATCCCCAGGGACTTCCATCCCGGCTCAAAATCAAAATGGGAAGTACCGTAGTAATATGGGAAGCGGGCGCCAAAGCGGATTTCCCACCCCTGCCCCCTAGATTCCTGGAAAATCCCTTTGAGTAAAATTGATATGTGATTGGAACCATCCAAAGGGACACCCCATGTAACAACCAATGGACATTTATCCCAAATTGGCAGGAAAAGTTTAGTAAGCTGAAGGATTGCACAAACTCATCTATTCACAGAGCAATATCTGATAATACAGATGATGTCATATCCAGACTTGTAGAACATGGGGTGTGACTTGTGTGTCCTGGTCACGGCATGAATTATATAGTATATCCCCCGTGTACATCAATTAGCTGTGCAGAGTTTCAGGTGAAAATGATCTCCAAGAAGGGAGCAGTGAAAGACGTCCTGAAGAATCTGCTGTCTGCCGGAACAATAGGGAAGCTGATATTAGTGACTATAGGAAGCTGGATGACCGCTCATGTAGAAAGTGGCCACAATGGACTGGGAGGAGAGCAGAGATGTTACCTGAATATTAGATCAAAGGATCAGGATGAAGAAAGCATGGCCGTCTTATTTTACTAAACTAAGGAGTGTATGCACAAGAACCAAAAATGTCAAGGGCAACTCAAGGCAACCTTTAAAGTAGTCATTTCCAATCGGTAGCTTTCAAGCAACTGGGTGACTACAACCCCCCCAATGTGAGTCTGAAAAAATTATAGAAAATACAAAAACATCAAAGATTTGGGAGAGTAAATAAAGGCTGCAACTTCTAGAACAATATAATGAATCTGTAACAGTGATCCAATGGGATGTTACCATAAGATCACTGTTAGCTCTGATTTGTATATTAAAAAAGCAAATTTCAAAAATTAAAAAAAAAATGTAAGATTTATACCCCCCCCCCCCCCTCCACCAAAAGATAAATTATATAGAAATATACCGGCTGCAGCCATAGTCTGGTTTGGGGGATCTGGCATCACCCATAGTCTGGTCTGGGGTGTGAGTCTTACATTGGTATGGGGCTGGCATCAGCCATAATCTGGTCTGACCCATAGTCTGGGGGATGTGTGGCTGGCATCA
Organism: Engystomops pustulosus; assembly: GCA_019512145.1. Lineage (NCBI taxonomy): Eukaryota > Metazoa > Chordata > Amphibia > Anura > Leptodactylidae > Engystomops > Engystomops pustulosus. Next base: position 83,877,757 of record CM033649.1, read on the forward strand.
TCAATAATCTGGTGTCAGATGTGAGTCTTACTCTGGTATGCGGCTAACCGCATCCATCCATGTACCAGAGGCACAGTCCTCTTTATACAGATCTCAGTACACCCTAGTGCCGGCTGAATAATCATGACTGCCAAATACACACAGTGGTGGGATCCTGGCTTCACCTCTGCAGTTATTACCGGTCACCATTTTTTTTTTATTTTGTTCTGGATCAATACCAATGGCTTTCAATTGGCTGCTCTTGGGGACAAATTGCCAGTTAGTGGGTGCTTGGTGCTAAAATAAAGTATTTTAGTGTTTTGCTATTGAGTAGAGTTTAGGCGCATACAATATAATAGGCTGTAGATGACTCCTGCTCCTGCAGATGATGACAGAGCTGATGCCGGGCTGGTACTAAGTCTAACCGCACTGTATAACACAATTAGGGGTGAGGATGCCCTTTTCTTTGCCCCATCTTACTATCATCCTTGTCACCTCTTCCGAAAACCTCCAGAAGGGTCAAGAAGGCTGAGGACACATTTACTTACCCGTCCCGTTGATGCCGCCGATCCGGAATGTCCGACGAGGATTCGGAGCTGCTGCGATTCACTAAGATCGTGCATCCAATTTCCTGCAGGTGTCGCTTCCCCCGCTGAGGTCCGCCGGAGTTCACCTTCTTCTTCCCGGTGCATGTGAGCTCTAATCTTGAGACACAATTTGGTTTTCAAATTCCGCGGTTTGTCCGAATCAGTCGGGTTGTCCGACGTCCACGTCCCCTCAATTTGTGTCACATGCAAGCCCGCGCCGATGCGCCACAATCCGATTGCGTGCACCAAAATCCTGGGGCAATTCACGACAAAACGGTAAAAAGTGGGGAAATCCGATGAAAATGTGGTGTTTGGACCTTTAGTAAAATGTGCCCCACGGGGTAAATTTGTGGGGGTGTCACACCCGAAATATGTATTTGTCATGGGGGTGGTTAAAGTGGAAAGGGGTGTACACGGCCAAGCCGATCCCCCACATCCTTGTTGTAAAGATTGTACATATATCACACACTGTATACCCAAACCATGTACTAACATCCACAACAGAATAAAATACATATCAAAAGGTATAAAACAACATAAATCAGGGCATTATATCCCCATATACACAAATCATCTGGAGGGGATACACGTATAGAAATGTACTCCCCGTAGTAAGATGTGAGGAGTCAGCCGCTCTCTTCTAGGAGGAGCCATTGGCATTTGCTCTATATCTTCCGACAGCAGGAGTTTTGCCATGTCACTTAATTACACACTGAAGATGATAATTAATGAAATTAGCATAAGGCATGTAGCTACATAAAAAGAGAACGATAAGCCGCATCTGATAACAAATATTTATTGCCTACTTCAAAGGAATCTTAGAAATCAGATCTGGATTGCAATTAAATTCTCTCACAGTCATTTTCCACTGAAGCTTCTCTGTACGATTAACCACTTCTGGACGACACATGATACAGACGTTGTTATAGGCCAGATGCTTCAAGTGGAGCCCCGGAAGATAGTGGAATTTCCAGATGATAGTCTTTTGAGTTACCTAATGAAACATAGTACAATGTACATTCTGCTCAGCCCCTCCTGCTCTATAACATGTTGCCTGCAGATAGGACACTATGTACAATCTGCTCAGCTCCTCCTGCTCTATAACATGCTGCCTGCAGATAGGACACTATGTACATTCTGCTCAGCCCCTCCTGCTCTATAACATGCTGTCTGCAGATAGGACACAATGTACAATACGTTCAGCTTCTCCTGCTCTATAACATGCTGCCTGCAGATAGGACACTATGTACAATCTGCTCAGCTCCTCCTGCTCTATAACATGCTGCCTACAGATAGGACACTATGTATAATCTACACAGCTCCTCCTGCTTTATAACATGCTACCTTCAAAGAGGACAATACGTACTACTACAATCAGCTCAGCGCCTTCTTTATAACTATAAATGCTGCCTTCTGATAAGACACTATGTACAATTTCATCAGCTGCTCCTGCTCTATAACGTATCCCAATTGTCGTGTTGATGAAGCGGGACAAAGGATGCTGAATTTTTTTTGCCCTAAGCCACATCTTTTACTCTGCTACTTACTTCGCTCCCACACTTTGTAGCCCCTCTGATATTGTGCCCCCACAGTAAAACAATAAACAAATACACACAGCAGTAGGAGTTGGGGCACAGTGATGGTGCAGGGAGCTGCAGCTTTCTGCATTATTACTACATTATCAGCTCTGTCAGTGTCTGGAGGACACCCCGGCACATACCCCCTGCCGGCAGAGACAGCAGGACAGAACCCGTAAACTGGGACTGTCCCACTGGGTTCAGGATAGTTGGGAGGTAGGAATGAACACTGGTGTCATCCTGAAGGAACGTCCCTTATGGCTTTTGATATTTTGGGAAGTGTGAGGCACAGAAAAACAACTCTCAGTCTTTGATATTGATCTTGGGGGATTTCAATCACTTAGAATTTGATGTCACTTTTCTCAGATGTAACATGTGGTACCGGAGGGGGAAGATGGGTTTATGCAGATGCTGAAGATGCTTATTCATATAGAACCTGACCAGCTTTAGGAAATTCAGACCATGATATGGTTTTGATGTCTCCGTGTTACTGCCCAATTATTAAAGGAGGTAATCACTACTTACTTCCCTGTCCTGTCCCCGGATGCACTGATCATCTCTCAGTATAACTATGAATGGCTGCATTAAGTAGCAAAATAACTTTATAAAATATGCAAATGAGCACCTCTGGGCTCCACCGCTATATAATTTATTCATGCCCCGACCGGCTCCGCCTACATAGTGACGTCACTATTTCTCTCTTTGCAAATGTAGTGCATTCCCGCCGGGGCAGCGCAGGTTATTGTCACACATGTGCAAGATATACATATGCAACACCCCTGCCAAAGCATAGGCAGGCTGGTAGTTGCAAATAGTGCCCTCTCCAGGTAAGGAGCTGTTAGGGGGAGTCGTGAACCCTCTATGAAGGTTCTACAGCCTGGACATTATGTAATTGCAGCTGTAGCCTCTGCATGGAAAGGCAATAGTTAAATGGGTGTAAGTTGTTATCCAATTATTTGGATGTAATTTAAACTGGAGTGTAATTAGAGAGGTGCCACCACCTGACCAGGGGGGAGTATAAAACAGCAAGTGGGAGCACATGGTCTTTGAGCACATGGACAGAGTGAACGTAGAGACAGTGGCAAATTTACTTACCCGGACCTGTCGTGATCCCCGATTCGGACGGTCCGACGAAGATGAAGTCCGGCGCGATTCACGTAGCTCGTGTGCCCGAGTTCCTGCATCCATCGCTTCCCCACCGAGGTCCGCCGGAGTTCACCTTCTTCTTCCCGGTGCTTGTAAGTGTGTGTGTTGCGATACAATTCAAAATGTTAATTTGCGCGCGTAGTTCGAATCTGTCGGGTTGTCCGACGGCCCACCCCCCAATTTGTGTATTGTGCGTGCCGGCACCGATGCGCCAAAATCCAATCGCGTGCGCCAAAAACCCCTTAGTAAATGTGCCCCAGTATGTAGTACACCTTTAGTGCTGTCACAAAAAACCAATCCCAGGAACTGAGTCAGGAGATTCTAACCCAGAGCTGCAGCTTCCACAGTTTGGACACAGCTCCATCTCCATTATCCCAGCCTGCATATACCATCAGGCTGGTGCCTTATCCTGTGGACCCACTCCAGTACCAGAATCCAGATCTGCTACCTGTTGTTCAATAATGAAATGAGTTGATTTGCACAACGTTGCCTCCGTCTGATCACTGGTTTCAGGGAATAACCAAGATATGATCCTGCATCAGTGTAGCTACAGCATTCTCCAGGTATGTTTGCTTCATAATTTATCAAATGGTAGGTTTCCTTTAACCCCTTCACGCTCCGTAAGGCCGCGGTCACACGTACCACTAGACGTCCGTTCATAACGCAACGCTAGTACACAGGGGGAGGTTCTCGGCCCGAACGCACATACGTTTCCAGAGAAACGGATGCGATCGGCTTAACAATCGCATGCGTTTCCCTGGAAAAGCATGTGCGTTCGGGCCGAGGACCTCCCCCTGTGCGCTAGCGTCGTGTTATGACGGACGCCTAGCGGTACGTGTGACTGCGGCCTAAAGGATATGTCCGCCACGGAGCTATGAAGAGTGTATGAAGAGGACTCACGGGATGAGCCCTCTACATACAGAGATGGGCATATCGCAGCAAAGACCCATGGCTAACACCCGCTGTCGGTTCTTGCACCGATTGCGGGTGTTAACCTTTTCTTTGCTGCCGGCAAAGTCGCTGGTGGCACATGGGTGTACGACAAAATTTGAAAGTTAAAAACGACAACACGCCTCCTAATTTATGTCGCAGCTGCACCACAAAAGGCTTGCGTGCGCCACAATCTCAGCGCAGACATTTCTTAAATACATGTGCAAATGTGCAAGCCATTTTAGCCAAAAAGAACGCGCACAGTCCGACAAAAGTGCAGCATGCGACCCTTAGTAAATGTGCCCCAATGTGCAGTCTGATCAGCTCCTCCTGCTCTGTAACATGCCCCCTCGGTTTATTTATGCTGCCTAGTTACTCTTTGGCTTTCTTCATTTACAAGGAGTTTCCCGTTTCTATATATTGATGACTTATCTCACACTTTGGACCCCAATCAATCCTCTGGTTCTGTATGACGTCCCAGTGGTCGGCAGTGGGATTACACGTTAGTGGCTCATTCCCGGAATATACCACGAGTCACCACAAATAAGTCGCCCAACTCATCCCAAGTAGATAACACCAGACACAACACTTATTTATACTATTTCGGATGGGGAAATGAGCTTATCCTTTATATGTTCAATGCCAAAAATGTATAATTATTCAATATTTGGGCTAAATTTACTGTGATTTGGTACAATGACCCTGATAGTTAGGGATTAATCATCACTTTTTAAGTTACTTTTCTAAGTCGTCGTCTCATTTTTTAGCTAAATGCATCCAGGAAAGACACAGTGAGAGAATTTGCAGCAGTTTCCCGCTTTCTGGCGTGTTCTACTTCGCAGCAGGTGCATTGTTTTAAGCTCACAGAGATGTGCAATTATCACTCAATTATCCTGCAATGATGGAGCCACTTGCTTGAGAGTCAAATCAGCGCAGCCATTAGGAGGACTGAAGCTACTAATTACGTTTTCTGCTGTTAAAAATAACTATTGATCTCTGGAGAATTTTTTTTTCCCAACCATGTGTTGGCAGAGGAAGGATACAAAAAAAAAAAACCTCTCCGAAAAAAAAAAAACTTACTTTTTTTGGTTGTATTTTAAATAATATTTCTGCAAGGATCGATACGGCAGAGGAAGGAAAACTGCATATAATTATGTTGTTAGGGGATTGGAATGAAATTGGGGGCAGAATGAATTCTTGTCCTGAACCTGAGGGTGCGGTCACGCGTCACGTTTAACCCTTTCAGGACCTGGCCCTTTTTTGTTTTTTCATTTTCATTTTTTACTCCCCATGATCAAAAATCCATAACTTTTTTATTTTTCCATGTACAGAGCTGTGTGACGGCTTATTTTCTGCGTAACAAATTGCACTTCATAGAGATGGTATTGAATATTCCATGCCGTGTACTAGGAAGCGGGAAAAAAATTCCAAATGCAGTGAAATTGGTAAAAAAACGCATTTGTGCCGCCTTCTTGTGGGCTTGGATCAAAGATTACCGGCTATGTTTTGAGCGGGCTCGCGCGTGCGCCCTC
>CM033649.1:83884396-83894844 GCA_019512145.1 Engystomops pustulosus
CAAAGATTACCGGCTATGTTTTGAGCGGGCTCGCGCGTGCGCCCTCTCCATGCACCCGCGGCCAACCCGTGACGTGCTATTACGTCACGGGTCGTGAAAGGGTTAAAAAGCTTTTAACATGTGTGTTTACGAAATGCAATTGTTAACGCATGTGTTAACATTGTATTAACACATGCATTTGTTAGCGTTAACAGTTGCGTTTTGTAAACACGCGTGTTAACAGCTGTTTAATTAGGCAAATCACTCTCCAGCTATTGCAATGCGTTTTTAAACGCATGCGTTAAACGTGACGTGTGACCGCACCCTGAAGATTAGAAGGCAAAATCATATTTCGGCCAGAAGGTTAAAGAAAACCTCTCATGCAAATGAACCCTCCCAAAATATTCTGCCGAAATATGATTTTGCCCTTCTATCTTCAGGGGTTGGGTCACACGCACGTTTTAACTGCATCGTTTAAAAAACGCATTGGCAATAGCTGGAGAGTGATTTGCCTAATTAAACAGCTTGGTTAACACGGTGTTACCAAAACGCAACGTGTAACGCTAACAAATGCATGTGTTAATAACAATGTAAAACAGCGGTAAAATTGCATTTCGTAAAACACACATGGTAAAAGCTTTTTAACCCTTTCACGACCCGTGACGTAATAGCACGTACACGGGTTGGCCGAGGGTGCATGGAGAGGGCGCACGCGCTGAGGCCCTCTCCCATAGCCGGTAAGCTTTGCTGCATTAGGCCCAAGCAAGGCTTACGGTAACCACTTGCGATACGGTGCTAGCACCGATCGTGGGTTTTTTCACCTCGATCGCCGCCGGCAATGCTGCCGGTCGCTTCAAGGAGGCGCGGGGGCTGGGGGCGGCGCCATGGTAACCGGGTCTCGCGAGGCCCGAGGCGTACTTCAGGTTTAACCCATGACATTACATGGTGCTATCAGCACAGTGTAATGTATGAGTAGTAAAAAATTCCCCATATACTGCCATATGTCGTATTGGCAGTATATGATAGGATCGTTGCAGACCCCCTAGGGTAAAGTCCCCTAGGGAGTTCTGAAAGTACGTAAAAATAAAAATAAACAAAAAGTTAAAAAAAAAAAAAAATTTATAATAAAAAAACCCTAAAAACTCAAAATCACCCCTTTCCCTAGAACTGATATTAAATATAAATAAAGTAAAAATCATAAACACCATTAGTATCGCAGCTCCGAAAAAGCCCCGATTCTATCAAAATATGATAACGGTTTTTCACTGCTTTTAATCCCGTAACGGAAAATCAGCGCCCAAAGTAGCGGAAATGCCACTTTTTTTGTCCATTTAAAAAAATTAAAAAATCTAATAAAAAGTGATCACAAGCGTCGACACAGCTCATAAAATTGATAACATGTAAATGTCATCAAAATCCCACAAAAAACGACACCACCCACAGATCAGTACACCAAGTTATAAAAAAGTATTAGCGCCGAGATGGCAAATCACAAAAAAAATTTTGTACAGGAGTGTTTTAATTTTTTTAAATGTATGCAAGAAAGCTCTGATAAAACCTATACAAATTGGTATCAACCGTTATCGACCGACCCAAGAATAAAGAAGAGACAGTCATTTGGGCGTAAGTGAAATCCGGTAAGATCCAAGCCCACCAGAAGGCGGCACCAAATGGTTTTTTACCAATTTGATCACTGCAGTTTGGAATTTTTTCCCGCTTACCTATGTACACGGCATGGAATATTCCCAATTACCATCTCTATGAAGTGCAATTTGTTACGCAGAAAAGACATAAGGCCGTCACACAGCTCATGTACATGGAAAAAATAAAAAAAGTTATGGATTTTTGATCATGGGAGAAGTAAAAATGAAAATGAAAAAAACAAAAAAGGGGCCAGGTCCTGAAAGTTGGTTAAACGTGACGCGTGACCGCACCCTCAGGTTCAGGACAAGATATCATTCTGCCCCAATTCATTCCAATCCCCTAACAAAACATTATCAATGCAGTTTTCCTTCCTCTGCCGTATCGATCCTTGCAGAAATATTATTTAAAATACAACCAAAAAAAGTAAGTTGTTTTTTTTTTTTTTTTCGGAGAGGCTTTTTTTTTGTATCCTCCTATCTTGACAAACACATGGTTGGGAAAAAAAAAATTCTCCAGAGATCAAATGGTATTTTTGAAGACAGCCAGAAAACGTTAATAGTGCTTCAGTCCTCAATGGCTGCGCTGATTTGAACTCTAGGCAAGTGGCTCCACTTCATTGCCGGGATATTGAGTGATAATGCACATCTCGTGAACTTAAAACAAGAACCTGCTCGACGTAAGTAGAACACGCAGACAGGAAAGCGGGAAACTGCTGAAATTCTCTCACTGTGTCTTTCCTGGAGGCATTAGCTACAAAAAATGAGACGACGACTTAAAAAGTAACTTAAAACAGTGATGAATGATAATCCCTAAACTATCAGGGTCATTGTACCAAATCACAGTAAATTTTAGCCCAAAATATGAATACTATACATTTTGGCAGTTGAACATCTAAAGGATAAGCCATTTTCCCCATCCGAAATAGTATAAATAAGTTGGTGTGTCTGGGTGTTATCTAATTGGGATGAGTTGGGCGATTATTGGGGTGACTCGTGGTTATCCGGGAATGAGCCATAAAGGTAATTCCCACGCCGACCTGGGAGTCATACAGAACAAACGAGGATTGATTGGCCCAAGTTCCAAAGTGTGAGATAAGTCATCAATATATAGAAAACGGGGGAAACTCTTGTAAATGAGAAAGAAAAGCCAAAAGTAACTAGGTGCATAAATAAACCGAGGGGGGGGCATGTTACAGAGCGGAGGGGAGGAGCTGATCAGACTGCACATTGGGGCACATTTACAAGGGTCGCAGCTGCACTTTTGTGGACCGACTGTGCGCTTCTTTTTGGCTAAAAAAAATTGGCTTGCAACATTTGCACAGTATTTAAGAAGTATGCGCATAGAGATTGTGGCGCACGCAAAGGGGGGGGGGTGCCTTTTGTGGTGCAGCTGCGACATACATTAGGAGGCGTGTTGTCGTTTTTAACTTTCAAATTGTCGTACACCATGGCCACCAGCGACTTTGACAGGCAGCAAAGAAACGGCAGAAAAGGTTACACAACCCGCATCGGTGCAAAGAACGACAGGCGTGTGTAGCCATGGGGTCTTTGCCTCGAGATATGCCCATTCTGTATGTAGAGGGACTCATACCGTGGTGCGCCTTCTTATACACCCTTCATAGCTAGCCGTGGCGGATATATACCTTTATGGGCCGCAGTCACACGTACCGCTAGGCGTCGTATACACGACGCTAGCGCACAGGGGAGGTTCCTCGGCCCAACGCAACATGCTTTCCAGGGGAAACGCATGCGATGTTAAGCCGATCGCATCGTTTCTTGGAAACGTATGTGCGTTGGGCCGAGAACAGAAACTCCCCCTGTGTACTAGCGTTGCGTTATGAACGAACGTTTCTAGCGGGTACTGTTGTGACCGCGGCCTTACGGAGCGTGAAGGGGTTAAAGGGAAAACCTACCATTGATAAATTATGAAGCAAACATACCTGCGAGAATGCATTGTAGCTACATGATGCAGGATTATCTTGGTTATTCCATGAAACCCAGGATCAGACGGAGGCAAACCGTTGTGCAAACAACTCATTTCCTATTTGAACAACAGGTAGCGATCTGGATTTATGGTATGGAGTGGGGTCCACCAGGGATAAGGCACCAGCCTGAGGTATATGCAGGCTGGTGATAATGGAGATGGAGCTGTGTCCAAAACTGGGAAGCTGCAGCTCGGGGTAGAATCTCCTGACTCAGTCCTGGGATTGGTTTTTTTGTGACAGACTAAAGGTGTACTACATACTGGGCGGGCACATTTACTAAGGGGTTGGTTGGCGCAGCGATTGGATTTTGGCGCATCGGTGCCGGCACGCACAATACACAAATTGGGGGGTGGGCCGTCGGACAACCGACAGATCGAATAGCGCGCAAATTAACATTTTTGAATGTTATGCAAACCACACACACTACAAGCCACCGGGAGACAGAAGAAGAGTGAAATCGGCGACCTCGGTGGGGAAGCGATGCGATGCAGGAACTGGGCACACACGGAACGTGAATCGCGCCGGATTCATCTGTCGTCGGACTCCGAATCGGGGGATCACGGACAGGACCAGGAAGTAAATTTGCCACTGTCTCTACGTTCACTCTTCCATGTGATCAAAGACCAGTGTCCCACTTGCTGTTTTATACTCCCCCCGTGGTACGGTGGTGGCACCTCTCTAATTACACTCCAGTAAATTACACACATAATTTGGATAACAACTTACACCCATTTAATATTGCCTTCATGCAGAGGCTACAGCTGCCAATTACTATAATGTCCAGGATGTAGAACCTCATAGGGGTTCACGACTCCCCCTGAACGCCCTTACTGGAGAGAGGACTATTTGCAACATCCAGCCTGCCAGCTTTGGCAGGGGTGGTGTTGAGCATATGTATATCTTGCACAGTGTGACAATAACCTGCGCTTGCCCGCGGACCGGGAAGCACTACATTGGCAAAGAGAGAAATAGACGTCCACTATGTAGGCGGGGAGCCGGTCGGGGATGAATAAATTATATAGAGGTGGAGCCCAGAGGTGCTAACATTTGCATATTTATAAAGTTATTTGCTACTCATGCAGCACATCAATTAACTGAGAGATGATAGTGACCGGGGAAGGAAGGAAAGTAAGTAGTGAATTACCTCCTTAATAATTGGGCAGTACCGAGGAGACATCAAAACCATGGTTGAAATTTCCGAAGATGGTCAGGTTCTATATGAATAAGCATCTTCAGCAGATGCATAAACCGCATCTTCCCCTCCGGTACCACACTGTTACATCTGAGAAAAGTGACATCAAATTCCAAGTGATTAAAAAAATCCCCAAGTCAATATCAAAGACTGATGAGTTGTTTTTCTGTGCCTCACAGTTCACAAAATATCAAAAGCCATAAGGGACGTTCCTATCAGGATGGACACAGGTTCATTCCTACCTCCCAACTATCCCTGGAACCCATGGGTGGGACAGGTCCCGTATACGGTGCTGTCCTGCTGTCTACTGCGGCAGGGGTATGTGCCGGGGTGTCCTCCAGACACTGCAGAGCTGATCAATGTAGTAAAGATGCAGAGAAGCTCGCAGCTCCCTGCACCATCCACAGTGTGCCCCAACTGCCTACGCTGTGTTGTATTTGTTTATTGTTTTTAACGTGTGGGGGCACAAATATCAGAGGGGCTACAAAGTGTGGGAGCGATAAGTAAAGTAGCAGAGTAAAGATGTGAGTCTTAGGCAAGAAAAGCAAAATTCAGGCATCCTTTGTCCGCTTCATCAACACGAGCAATTGGGATAACGTTAGATAGAGCAGGAGCATAGCTGATGAAAGTGTACATAGTGTCTTATCCGAAGGCAGCATTTATAGTATAAGAAGGCAGTTCTGTAGTGATTGTTTAGTAGTACGTATTGCCCTCTTTGAGGTTAGCATGGTATAATAGCCAGGCAGCGCAGCTGGTAGATTCTATACATAGTGTTGCTATCTGTAGGCAGCATGTTATAGAGCAGGAAGAGCTGAAGCAGATCCCCGTTACAAGTAGTGCTATATCTGCGGCAGCAGTTTATGAGCAGGAGAAGCTGAACGTATTGTACAATTGGTTTGGTCCTATCTGCCGACATGACTAGCCTGTGTAATGAGCCAGGGAGGCGGCTGAGCAGAAATTTTTTTTTTTTGTAACATAGTGCTCTATCTGATCGGCACACAGTCGTTAACTACGAGACAGGAGAGGGTGAGCAGAATTGCTATACATAGTGTCCTATCTGCAGGGCAAAGCATGCACTAGAGCAGGACTCGAGGGCCCTGAGCAAGAATGTACATTGTACTATTGTTTCAATTATCGGTAACTTCGTAAAAAGGCACATTGGAATCCACTTATTTCAGGGGTGCACTTTCACTTGAAGCATCCGGCCTATTAACAACGCGTGTATCATGCGTTCGTCCGAGAAGTGGTTAACGTCTAGGCAGAGACAAGCTTCAGGGAGTGGAAAATGACTAGCGTGTGAGGAAATTTTAATTGAATCTTCAGATCTGATTTCTAAGATTACAACTTAATGAGTAGGCATAAACTTTGTTATTAGATGAGCGCGATATCGTCTCTTTATTATATGTAGCTACATGACTCTTATGCTAATTTCATTAATTATCATCGCAGTGGTTTGCTATGCTAATTAAGTGACATGGAACTAAAACTCACTGCTGTCGGAAAGATATAGTAGCTAAGCCAAGGGCTCCTCTAGAAGCAGGGAGAGCGGCGATCCGATCATCACATCTTACTACGTGGCTGAGAATTCTATACGTGTATCCCTCAGTGATGATTGGTTTGGGGATAATGCCCTCGCATTTATTGTGTTTTATACACCTTATGTGATACTGTATTTTTACTGTTGCTGGATTGTTAGTACTGGAATATGGGTATACAGTGTGTCGAGTCCTATGTACAATGCTTTACAACCAAGTGATGTGGGGTGATCAGGCTTAGGCCACACCCCTTCCACTTTAAACCCACCCCATGAGGCAAATACATATTCTGGGTGTTGAGACCACCCCCACAAATTTACCACACGTGGGCCCATTTTACTAAAGGATCCTGAAACTAACATTTTCATCGGCTCATTTGCCCCAGACTTTTTACCGTTTTGCCGTGAACTTGCCACCACGGATTTTGGGTTTGACCCAAACTGCGATCGGAGATTGTGGGCGCATCCTGAGCGCCCTGGACCTTGCATGTGGACAACTAAATTGATTAATCCGTGGACTACGTGATTACCTGGGACAATCCTGACTGGATTGTCGGACAAAACGAGCGACGGATTTTGCAAAAAAAAGTAATGTATGGTCCCACGATTAGAGCTACACATGCATCAGCTCGAGAAGATGAAGGTAGTGCGTGTTCACTCCGGGGCGCGGACTACATCGAGAGGTGGAAGCGACATAACGCGCAGGAAAGGATAGATTGGAGTATGACGCCGATCTTAGTGAATGCGCTATCGACCAGCTCTGATATACCTCGTCGAGACATTCCGGATCGGCGCAACGTCAAAGGGTCGGGTAAGTAATGTTGTCCTCAGCATTTTTGACCTTTGTGAGCGGGTGGTTGTTGGAAGATTATACGCGGTGAAAGGAATGATAGTAACGATGGGGCAAAGAAAAGGGCACTACCCTAATGTGTCCCCACCATAATCTTTTATTCACAGGCTGCGTTAGACTTAGTACCAGCCGCGGCATCAGCCTGGTCTATCCAGTCTGCAGGAGCTAGAGCGTCCCATCTACAGACCAGTATTAGATTGTGATGCAGCCTAAACTCTACTAATAGCCCAAACAATAAAATACTTTATTTAGCACCAAGCACCACTAACTAGGCAATTTGTCCTCCAAGAGCAGCCCATTGAAAAGCCGAGCTTGGCTCATATGATCACAGAAACAAAATTAAAAATAAAAATATGGCTGACGGTTCGGTAATACTTGCAGAGGTAGAGCCAGGATCCCACCACTGTGGGTATTTGGCCAGTCATGATTATTCCAGGGCCACCTAGGTGTACTGAGATGCTGTTTTACAAGAGGACGTGTGCCTGCTAGGACAGATGGATGCAACCACTAAGCTTAAGTAGGCAAAGTCTCTCCTATGGCTCCAGTCACTTTGTAATGTTAGTAATCTTGCATAATGCATTAAATAAAAGGTGCATAATTTTTTTTTCATGTATTCAGAGATTTCAACCTACAGAGCAGATTATGACTGATGCTATATGTACGCCTAACCACAGACCATAATATGGCGGGCACCTTCGTCCTCTGTCCAGACTTTGGCCTATGTCCCCGAGCCCAGACCACGACTAGGGATGATGCAATATCAACTTACCCCCATCCAGACGACTATGCTCAGAGCCCTGACCCACTGAACCAGAAGGTTAAAGAAAACCTCTCATGCAAATGAACCCTCCCAAAATAAATACTTTATTAAAGACTATGATTAGAAAGCATTGCCCTTATCCCTAAATGGCTGAGATGTTAAAATAAATCAGTTTGTAAACTTAAATGCAACGCACCTGATGTGAGTCCAATGTCACTACTTGAGCCCAATGAGGCCCTCCATATTCGTGCATTGCCCTGCCCACTTGTTCCTCATTGACAGGTCTCAGTGTCACAGAACTGCTGCTATGTGGAACATTGAGCTGGGGCATGACATTGGCCACTTTATGTCATGTGACCAGGTTGACTTAAACTAAGGTCCTGTTACATTTGCAGTGTCTACCCCATGTATGTATCTGATCACATGAAATCACAGCAGCCACTGAGAAGAATGGGGAGGAGAAAAAGTCCACAGAGGTATGCTGTTATCATGCCATGATGCTGCCATGTGATCAGAGGTATGCATGATGTACAGTTTTCTAATGCTAGAAGGCTAAAGGACCTGCGATGATGTCACCCTGGTCACATGACATTCTGAGAAGAAGCAAGGGACAGGAGGAGGTGTAGATGGGAGGGACCGGTCAGGCAGGGCACAGCCCCCCTGATGCTAGGTAATATAAGAGGCATCTTCTTGGTGAGCTGGCTCATTAGGCTTCACTCACTAAGAAGAGCTGGCTCTTCTGGCTCCTGAACGGCTCCTTCAGTCGCCCCACACCCCTCCACTTTTAACCCAATATTATGGTGTTAAAGGGGGCGTGGCGAGCCATTTAGGGGCAGGGTTAAGTGAGCCAACGGCTCACTGCAGGGAGTCGATTTCCGTTGTTCACGCGAAGGAGCCGGCTCTTTGTGCCGGCTCGTTCACGAATGACCCATCACCAGCTCAGCCTTCTGGCTATATTTTTATGGTCTCTTAGATTTTTAGCAGGATATAGATAGGAGGATAGTCACTGTACTTCATTACACATGCTGCGTAAAGGCATCATGGGATTGATAACAACACAGAAATATTCCCAGGGGAGTGTTATAATGCAGATGATAACAGATCAACCTCCTGACTTTATCATTATGGTCTCTTAGGCTTTTATCCAAACATAGAGAATAGTATGACACAGTGCATCTAGCAATTGCAGACGATAGTCTGTAACTGCCAGCATGACGCTGTGCAGAGGCATTATGGGGTTGATAACAGATAGCGCAAAGATATTTCCAGGGCACTGTTATAATATAGGTGATGACAACTAAGCCGCCTAACTATATAATTATGATCTCTTTGATTTCAGTTAGAATATAGAGACTATGGGGGTCATTTACTAAGGGCCTGATTCGCGTTTTCCCGATGTGTTACACGAATATTTCCGATTTGCGGCAATTTCCCCTGTATTGCCCTGGGATTTTGGCGCACGCGATCGGATTGTGGCGCATCAGCGCCAGCATGCGCGTGACGGAAATCGGTCGGCGTGGCCGAACGAAAACCCGGATTCGGAAAAACCGCCGCATTTTAAAAAGAAAGTGTTGTGGGACTCGCGCTTACCTTCATCCAGGAATAGGTCGGGGGAACTTCAGCGCAGCAGCGCCACCTGGTGGACGTCGGAGGAACTACCTTAGTGAATCCCGGCCGGACCCGAAACCACCGCAGAGAACGCGTCGATGGATCGCGAATGGACCGGGTAAGTAAATCTGCTGAGGCATTGTGGGATTGATAACAGACTGGACAGAGATGTTCTGTACACCATTACTACAATATTACTATTGAACAAGTCGTAGCAGTTGCTACATACGTGACTTAATAAATTCAGATAGAGAGCAGCAGATATACCAGGCTGACGTCTTCAAGGTCTGGAGAATATTCTTTGACTTCTCCTGCCGCCTGTCACGTACGCTGAGATCAGTCGGCACAGGACCAGCAATAATTGTGTTGTGTGAAGTGGCTGATGACTGCGGGCTCCGACTCCGATAACAAATTCATAAAGCAACTCTCCCGGCGCTAAACACATTAACTATTTCATGGATCCCCTTGCAGAATTCTGCCGGGTTCTCTGGCGTTAAGAGGCTTTGAGGTTCTCCGGCTTTGCATGGTACATGGCTCCGAGCCGCAGCCTGTCAGCCCTCATCCTGGATGCAGAATTGTGAAAGAAATTGCTATTTTGGAGCTGGTTATATATTTATTTTATTGCTTGGACATGACGGATTGTATTAAAGAAAATGGACACTAAGACACTAGGATTCCTTATACACAAAACCTCTATATGTGTGCTGCAGTGTAATGTATATAGCACCTATGTATCATATCAATATCATACATATATATATATCACATATTATATCATATATCATATTAATAACACCTAAAAATGTCAGCTAAACGGAGGACAATTCATATTTACAGAATAAGATATACATTTCAGACTATGGGGAGTCACAGTGATGAGGAGAAGTGTATTAAATA
>CM033649.1:83895077-83939376 GCA_019512145.1 Engystomops pustulosus
GGAAATGTGGCAGAATTTTTTTGTACTTTAAGAAAGTATTACATCACTACTGAAAATAGATGATGTCACAGCTTATCTCCTCCCCCTCCCTGTACAATGACCTCTATATAGATAACACTGACCCATCATTACATCACTACTGAAAATAGATGATGTCACAGCTTATCTCCTCCCCCTCCCTGTACAATGACCTCTATATAAATAACACTGACCCATCATTACATCACTACTGACAATAGATGATGTCACAGCTTATCTCCTCCCCCTCCCTAAAAACTTGGAAAATTCTCTTCATTTAGGTCAAGTTCTCCCTATGGTGACCCTTGGGAGTCACATGACTTTCTGTTGTCTCAGGGGGTCTTACCTGGCTCCCAATTAATCCCCAATAGTCTATACTAGTGGTCCCCAACCTTTTTGTAACCAGGGAGTAGATAGAGACAATTGTTTTTTAAGGAACTGGTATTGCACGACCCCCCACCCCCAGAATGTCCCAGAGGGAAAAATGTAGCATCCCCCGCTCTTACCTTATCTGGTCCCAAACGATATAATGCCCCCTGTCCCGCAAACCCCTCCTATAATGCACCCTATCTTGAGGCCACTCCTATAATGTCCCTCAGCTCCCCCTTTTAATTGCCCCCTATCCTGCAGTCCCTGCCTTATAGTTTCCCACTTTTTTTAGCCCCCTCCTTATAGTGCCCCCTTTTCTGTGGCCTGCACTAATAGGGAGTGGGTACAGAAAAGGGAGCATTATAATACCCCCATTTCTCTACACCCCCCTTCTTATAATGGCCCCCTGTCTGCAGCGCCTGATGTTTCCCCCTTCCATACAACCCATACTCTCTTCTTTTTGCTCTGAAAAATGAAACCTCACTTTTCCCTCAGAAAGAAGAAGGGAAGAGGATTGCTGCTACTTTGTTGGAACGGGAAAAATGAATGTAGGTTTTTCTTTTTCAAAAACATTTTTGGCTGCAGCCCAGAATCGGGTGTTCCACGAACCAGCAGTTTTGTTGGACTATACCACAAAGACTCTCCATAGGCGAAGCAAAAACTCCAATCATGATTATTAGACAGGTTCCTGCCACTCTTTTAGAATATACAAGATGTAAACAACTGTGTAGCCTCCCTGACTGTATACTTATGGTTTCATTTTTAGGAGGATATAGAAGTAGAAAGAATAGTCACACTGTGGCGTTATGCTAAGACATCATCTGCAAAGAGTTTGTATGTTCTCTCCGTGTTTGCGTGGGTTTCCTCCAGGTCCTCCGGTTTCCTCCCACACTCCAAAACATACTTGCAGGTTGATCGGATTGTGAGACCCATTGGGGATAGGAACCATAGCGCTGGGTTACAATATATCGCTGCGTAATCTGTATGCGCTCTATATATAAAGAATTATTATTATCATGTGTATAGTTCATAGTGAACTTCTGAACGGGGTTCCCTTTAAAAATATACATGCAGTCTATACATCATATACACAAACATACAGCATATACACATGAAATATCCCAGATGCGGGGGCCCCCTGACACTGTTGGCCCCGATAGCAGCTGCTATGGCTGCTACCACTGTAGTTACACCCCTGTGTATAATTAAAGACAAATAGAGATATAACTGTGAAGATGATGAGCGATCAGTTAGAAGTTGCCAGAATGGATACACAATTGCTGGAGTGTGTCTTGAAGATTTCATATACAGGCGGTCCCCTACTTAAAAACACCTGACTTACATACGACCCCTAGTTACAAACGGACCTCTGGATATTGGTAAGTTACTGTACTTTAGTCCTAGGCTACAATAACCAGCTGTAACAGTTATCACAGGTGTCTGTAATGAAGCTTTAGTGTTTATCCTGGTTCTTATGAGAATCCAACATTTTTAAAATCCAATTGTCACAGAGACCAAAAAATTTTTGACTGGGGTTACAATAATAAACTATACAGTTCTGACTTACATACAAACTCAACTTAAGAACAAACCTACAGAACCTATCTTGTATGTAACCCGGGGACTGCCTGTATTGTATATGGGCCACCCACGGCTCTCCCAACTCTACGGTCCACAAGAAAATGGTGACACCTATTAGGTCCTGGACAATGAACTGATCAAATAATATTGATAATGATGTCCCTCAAGCAACGAGACACTATGGGATCAGCTTCATAAAATTAAAAATTTGTTATCCAAATCTGACAATAAAGTTCTCCCATGAAATTAACTTGCATGGATTGTGGTATAACGTAGCTATTTCATGGCGCTGCACAAGACGGTTGGTTTCATCAGGTCTTTCCATGAAAAAAAAAGGCAATATACAGCAACATAAGGCAAGTAATCTGACAGCGGGGATTACAGTGATACTGGGATGGGAAAAATACTAGTTTAATCATGGTACCAAGAGAGGATCTCCAAGTAGCTTACACTCCCCTGACCATTGATCTCTATAGCCACAGAACGTTTGCCTCCATAGATTTTTAGTGCTCTGGATTGTAGAGAGCTCGGCACCCTGGGTATGGAGTAAATACATTACCTCATCCCCCACCATGATGTACATGTCAGGCTGATTCCTCGGCTGCAGGGCTGTGGGTGGAGAGCATTACATTCGCACGATAAGACTGTACATCAGCCCTCTGTCATCCTGGCATCGACACAAAGTCATGAGAGATCGATTGGCAGCCCCCGACCCCCGCTCATGCTTACCGAATATATCAAAAGAAGCCGGAGCTGTCTATAAAATATCCCACTTATCAGCCGTGCTACTGATTCTTCCTGAGTCAGCTGCTTTATCATCATGCCATTGTTTGTTCATATAAAACATTATTCCATTAAATTAGATTAATATTGGGGTTCTTGAAGACCAAAAAACGGAAGCAAACTATACCATTGGATGTACAAGCCTGAGCACATGGTGGAGCCTGTGAACAGGGATAACTATCCCCACCCCCTATCACTTGCTTGCGATTCAAGAAGGTGATCGGCCATTATGGATTGGTGACCGCCTCCCAAAAAGATCACGATAAATGATGAAAATGAATTGAAGGACAGTCCTGGAACATAACTGTGCTGCTCCAGTTATGTCTATGGGGACTGTTAACCCATTAAGATGAACACGAGAGGAAGGTGTCTAATTATGAACAGCTTCTCATTTTCTTTTTGCTGGGGGTACAGACGGACACCACCGTTCACCATGTCCTCTGGGGATCCCATACCGCTACGCGGCCTCCACAGTGTCTGCGATACGGAACAGTTCACGCAAACAACACTGTAGTCGGAGACTGGGAATCCAGAGTCGCTAAGGATTTGAACCCCACCAATCGTATTAGTTGATCGGGGTGGTGGAAGGTTAAAGCTCTCCATATGAGGACTTTGGGCTTCATTTACTAACGGGTAGAGGATCACTCTTTCGTCGGACTGGTCGTGTTTTTTGGGATTTTGCAGGCTTGGACTAGAGGTATTTAACGGTGGTTGTGGTGAGATTGTGTACCACACGCGATGGATTGTGGCGCGAGCTCGGCCCGGCGTTTCCATGAGAACACAAATACTGGGGCAGGGCCGTCGAGAACGACCTACTGAATCGGACTGGGGAGTCTGGGGGGCCTTTAGAATTCAAATTGTGTTTGCAAGGGCACAATGTTCACCTTAATACACCATGCAAAGAACCCCACAGAATGGGACTCACGGCGGACCTGGGCGGGTTGGACGACGACAACACGACTTCTCATGGATACAGGGCGCACAATCTTAGTGAACATGAACGCTCGGACAAATGCACTTTATCTGGTGAACTCTGCATCTGCGGGATCGGGGATAAGAAGTGGTGCCCCATTGTCTTGCTTGCATGTGGGTGTATCTTATCACCACTGAGTACGTCATAACTCACTATGGGGATTCTGAAGAATAGGAATCACGCTCTTCCAGGATGGGATAAGGAAAACATTGCATCCAACGACTTGTACAATGTTGGATTTATAGTCGACTTCACTCTATAAACAACTATTCTGTATGTATCTGGTGGTATCTGAGGCGATGGACCCCCACAATATATCTTATTTGACAAAGACTTACTCTGGAAGGAGCCACAACAGCATGTAAGTGTGCTTTTTACAAAATCCTCAATGCTGGTTGTAGATGGTCCTCCTGAGGGTTTTTCTTGAATGGCCACAGATCACTGTCGTCTCATAAAGTGGGTAAATGGAAATGTGGCTGGTTAGGACACAGCTGGTCTGACAATCCCGCGGCAGCCTATGACAATGATACTCTCCTCGGAAAGGGCAAAATAACATTTTTAGAACCTTGAAATGGACTCGGATTCAATGGTTTAATTTTCTTCCTGTTGTTTTGTCTTGGTTTCTCCTTATTTTGGCTTTTTACCCTCACGGTCTAGAAGGTCAGAATCAATCCCTGCTCACGGCGCCCCTCGTATTGTCAACGCTCCAGCTCTAAGCAAATTATGTATTAAGTGTTTACAAGTATTCTTAGCTATTTATTAAACTAGATGTGAATATTATGTTCTGCAACTCTTCAATCTCTCACGTTTTAAATGAAGCATTAAAGCTCTGTCTGAGGGATTATTTTTATCCATATTTCGGTACATGACATTCACAAGCAGAGGCACATGTATAAGCGAGTGAGCGGCATTACGTGTCCACGCCCTCAACATCAATCTTGACCGTGTTACCGCCCCTGCACATCAGGTCTACGTCCCCGCCTTACCGCCTCACCCATCACATCCATTACCGTGTTGACGGCTTTGCACACATCATGGTTCTTTTTTTTTTCCTCTCCCCTTACGTGTTACCGCCTCCACACTCCAGGTGGGTATGGAGTAAATACATTACCTCATCCCCCACCATGATGTACATGTCAGGCTGATTCCTCGGCTGCAGGGCTGTGGGGAGAGCATTACATCAGCAGATAGACTGTAATCAGCCCTCTGTCATCTGGCATGCCAGTGTATGGGGACATCAGTGACTGCCAGTGTATGGGGGCATCAGTGACTGGCATCAACCACCAGCAGAGGCTTCTTTACATGTGACTGGGAGGGAAAGTGTAAAAAATACTCAGGCAAAGTTATTTTTAGGATCATGTACCGCGAAAGAAATCTAAAAATAATTGCAGGTTCAAGGATTCCCCGAGCCGCATCCTCACAATGATCCGGTTTCCTTTGTTACAGAAATAGTCGCTGCTCTCTCTCCTGGCAGAAGAGCCCGGGCAGGGAGGACCAGGGGCGAGGCCGACACGCTGCCCCTATAACCTAGGCGCCAGTCCTGCAGGACGCACTCAATTATTAACCCCTTCCATACCAACCCTTCAAGTCACACCCCCACCCGTACAAATTTACACACAGAGGAATCGCTTAAACTGCAACTCCCTAATATAATTTTAGGATGTGATAAAAGATGAGCGGGGGAAGGAGCAATTCTGAAAAAATTAACCCATAGCAGTGACGGGTCCGTATTGGGGTCTATGGAGGTCATTTACACCATAAACTGTATAACCCGGGGGGACACTTGCAGAATAGTTCGGAGCACATGGCCTGATGGTGGTGCAATCGCAAGGTCATCTAGGGGTGTTGTGTTATGTATAATGTACAGATACTTATAGGTTAGCCAAAATCTGATGGAGATTGGTCAGATATCCAACCAATCAACAAAACTGTAAGGATGCACTAGCCAGGGTAGACCCCATAGGCACAAAGTGCTTAAGTGTCATATTAAGTGTCATGCCCTATCCACAGGAGTGGGGACAACATGTCCGTATGATGAGACCCCCCACCAGTCGCAATAGGTCGGGGGTCCCTTTCCCTCTGATGTATGGAGCAGCAGGTCCAGCATAACCTATGACACTCCAAAAACTGTCTATGGGAATGCAGGAGAATGAATGGTGTGGCGGGGAGCCGGCTCGTTCTACTGCTCCATTTATATGTGGGAATAGGAACCCCCCATTATCTTATCAGTTGGATCCAACTTCTCAAATTCTGCACAAATTATATGATTTAAGGGCACATCCGCACAATGTAGGGATCATGGCACCTGACACCATGGTTTGGATGGTCCCCGATTTTTAGGATGGGATCGGTCAGGCTTCGCTGCGTTCATACAGTGTTTTCTTTATCATCCCTGACAATACACCGCCCCCCATTACAGGATGAGATGTTTTGGCAGCTGGATCTCTGCTCTCCATCCACCACAACAAAGGAAAAAGGAGAGTTGTTTTTTGGGAAGTGACTGTCGGAGAAGCCAACTCACGGGGCGCCAGAGCTTCAGGACTCTAATCCCTCAGGGAGACTGAAATATGCCAATAAAACAGAGAGAGAGAGAAAGGAAAAAACATATCAGCCAGAAAAGCGTGTGGCACCCGCCCTGACACCTCGCAGAGCCGCCGCCATTGTGCCGCACGTCTCTGTACACACTGACCCCCCCCCCCATATCCCTCCATCACTATAGTCCTCATTGTCCTGGTGATGCGGCAGCACTGGACAGCGCTTGGCACCGGCCACAGACGGCTCCGCGTTCCCGTAATTTTTAGGCCGGTGCTGGAAGCAGATATTAAATGTCATTATTACAGTCAGTGCAGAACAGTCTGTTGTATAAAACTGCTGTGGGACGGATCTGTGGGGTCTGGAGGATTATCCAGGCGTCAGCCATCTACCTGTATTATTCTCCTGGAGATAAGCGGCGCCAGATGTGTGTCCAGGACGCTCATCTCAATCACTTCATATTGGCAGTAGGGGTTAATGCCAGGACCCACAAGCCCACCAGGACCCATCTCACCCAACATACAGAATACGATGTAAAGAGGAACAAGTCTTACATATAAAATGTGTATATACTATGCCCCTTATCATGTCTTACTGCCCCCCTTAGTGCTAATGCCCCTACATAGTACAGTGCACCCTCAATGGTAAAGACCCTACTTAGTATAGTGCCCCCATTATACAATAATGCCCCTACATAGTATAGTGCCCCTCACACAAGATAATGCCCCTGCTTAGTATAGTGCCCCCTTAGTGCCCATCACACGCTATAATGCCCCCGCTTAGTATAGTGTGCCCTCAGTGCCCATCACACGCTATAATGCCCCCGCTTAGTATAGTGTGCCCTCAGTGCCCATCACACGCTATAATGCCCCTGCTTAGTATAGTGTGCACTCAGTGCCCATCACACGCTATAATGCCCCTGCTTAGTACAGTGTGCCCTCAGTGCCCATCACACACTATAATGCCCCTACTTAGTATAGTGCCCATCACACGCTATAATGCCCCTGCTTAGTATAGTGGCCCTTTAGTTCCCATCACACACTATAAAGCCACTACTTAGTATAGTGCCTCCTCAGTACCCATCACCCACAATAAAGACCCTACTATATACCTGTACTGCCCCTTCAGTAGGCATCACACGAAGCCCCCTCAATGCCCCTCACACATTGTAATACCCCTTAGTGTCCACTTGTGGTCTAATGCTCTGCTTTGCCAACCCCTTAAAGTATAATCTCCCCTTAATGGCTGCACCTGGTACAATGCCCCTTTAGGCCCCCATAGACTGTGATGCCCCCTCAGTACCCACCACTATCTAAGAAACTTGCCCCCTCATATGTAATAATAAAGAGGCAGATTGAGTTATGGTGGGACAGCACCCAAAACCCGGGATGGTCCCACTGAATCAATGATGGTTCAGTGATTTGTATAAGGTGCAAAATCTGTAGCAGGCCCCCAACAATAATGTTTTTAAGAGACACCTTATGGCCCCTTAAGAACATTCCCACTCCCTCAATGTGTCCCTGGCCTAATAAACAGTGAGTGTGTCCCCATATAATAAAATAAATTCTGCATTTATACATTTTATGTATTTTCCCTTAAAATAAATGCAAAAAGTTTTCGAACAATAAAAAAAAAATTATCTTTCTGCAGCTTGTGCTTCAATTTTTTAGAATTAGATGCAACTCCCTCCAGGACCACTAGGTTGTGCTGTGCTCCTCCCTACAATCCCCTGCTGTACAGTACAGCACAGCCTCCTCACACTGCTGTGCCGCAGCTGCCTCCACTGTAAACTCTCATCTGGCCGCAGAACAGACGCCAGCGCGCATTTATTGTAACCAGATCGTAAAATGGCAATTTAGTGATAAGTGCAGGAAAAATACACATGCACTAACGCCAGTACATAGACCGAGAGAGGCAGCTAAAGGGTTAAGCGAGTTAAATGGAAGCAAATGACTGAATTAAAAAAAAAAATTAAGAATTCTGCAACTTTCTCATAGACTTAGAGTATAATTTCTTCACCCTTCAGATCTCTGCTTGCTGTCAGTGAATGCTAAGGGATTGCCCAGGACTAGAGCAATATTCACATCATATCAAAGCGACTATATCTTACTAACTATCCTGTGACATCTGTGGATTACGAGACATTCCCTTTAATTAACGCCTCTCACGCTGAGGGTTTGCTACAATTGTTTTGAGCTGAACAGTCCGGGCCCATACTGATACATTGTATCAAACTATTATAATAATAATAATAATAATAATAATAATAATAATAATAATAATAATAATAATAATATCAGCCAAGGAGAGGGATAAAACCTAGACTCTGCACTTATACAAGGTTGGAGTTCCCCTTTAAGACACCAATGTCTGATTTGTTATAAATAGTTGGTGATTGTTTTCTTTGTTTGCAGAATAACGATTTTGGACGTTTTTAGATCTGTCCTTCATTGCCAGAATATATTGTATCAATAAACAGTGTAGGAGACTCCTGCACACACAGAAAAGCGCCCCCTGCTGGGAAAGCACAGACTATACCACCCTTCTTTCCAATCATTAATAACCTGTAGATGATGGGAGTGGTTGTCCTCACATGGGGCTGCACGTGCCGCGCGTTGGTGTTTACACTCAATAATAACGAAACTTACTTTAATCTGAAAAAGAAAGTAGAAGAGACGCTCTGCAGCCAACAAAGAGGCCGCCGGTCACTCATCCCTTTAACGGCTTCGGCTCCATGGCTTGTGTCTGGTATGGCATCACAGCTCCATTGAATTGAATTAAGGAAAGCTGCAATACCACACACGACCTGTAGACTGGAGGGGCGCTGTTTCAGTCTGTTTAACTTTGTACGTGGTCCGGGTTAAGCAGCAACAGAATTATCTAGCGGCATCTTATCCATCTCACTTACAGAATGACCTAAACATTTACTAAAATGCTTAAAGGGAAGCAGGTGTGACCATACAGACCGCAGCCAGTGTTATGTATTGTCACTGTAGAGTTGTTTAATCAGACCTTTGTGTATCTTGTTAGTAGCAGCAGGACTGTGATATATGGATTTATCATGGATCCTGGAATATAAATCCATATATCATAGTCCTGCTGCTACTAACAACTTACACAAAGGTCTGACTACACATTTCTCCAAGAAAAATATCTAAGGGTCTTCATCTTTCGATGTAACTTTTTCAGTTATGAAGATTTGTGTGCAGGAATCCCTCCAGATCACCTATGATCTGCACTGTAGGAAGTGTTTGATTGCAGCGCCACCACAGGAGAGATGGGGTATTACAACAGGTCGCATTGAAACGCATGGCCCTCCGGAGTGAAGTAAAACTCTCTATTATCTATGTTTTAATAGGGTTTCTAAAACAGGGGCGTAACTTGAGGGGGTGCAGAGGTTGCTGTTGCACCAGGGCCCAAGAGGTTTAGGGGGCCCTTATGGTGTCACTTTCCCATATGAGAAGACAATTACTATAAACCGTACATTATAGTCGGGGGCCTGGCACAGACTTTGCACTGGGGCCCATCAGCTTCTAGTTACGCCACTGGATCTAAACAAAACAAATTAAAGGGTAACTCCACCCGAAACAACCTTCCATAGGCCTTGCTTTAGTCCCAGCCCAGAAATCGAGTGGAGGATCATCAAAGAGACACAAAGTAGGTGAAAGGTATAGATACTTTCCTGTGAACTAATCTCCTGCATTCCTAAGAATTATTGATGTCATAACCATGAACCGCTCCGATAACTTATCTATAGGCTCCGACCGTCCACAAAGCCATTAAAGGGGAAGGCATCTCAACAAATTCTCTCCTTCATGCGTAATAGCTCATGCAAATCATTGTGAGGCCGCAATGCGGATGTTATTGTATGGAATACAACATCTATTCCGTGAAAGCATGTAAGAAAAAAAAAAACACTTAAAGGGAAGGTGGGGCGAGTCCAGGGGTCAATGCCCTCTAATAAACCAAATTGTAAAGAGACATTACCCTTATTCTGTCACTTGATAAGATGTAAATAGCTGCAGCAATCTTTACTCATTAAAGTTTACGGTTTTTCATGGAAACCATCAACAAGCGGGCAAATAATAATAATTCCTTTATTTATATAGCGCACACAGATTAAGCAGCGCTGCACAGAGTTTTGCCAAATCAGTCCCTGTCCCCAATGGGGCTCACAATCTAATCAACCTACTGGTATGTATTTGGAGTGTGGGAGGAAATAGGAGGACCCGGAGGAAACCCACTCAAACATGACAAATCTTATTTAAAGCTAGGATATCTGAGTTTATTATCTCAAAATCTACTGTCTGCATCATATATAAATGTAGCAGAGGTATAGGGGGTGCTACATTATTAAAGGGGTCGCCTAAGTATTCCAATGGGGGATGTGTGACCCTTGGTCTTGAGATCAGGGAGGTTCCTAGTGATTAGACACCCATCTTATACTTGGTTAAATAGGGCCCCCAGACCACCCATGGGCTGTCCAGACCAGTCCCTAAATTAGGCAAGACTTAGGATAACACAAGCTGTACCCCCTTTTCTGACCAGGACTGTCGGGACAATATCCAAGAATGTGGAGGGACAATTGTGTACCGACAATAGAGCAGCATTATATACTCAAAGTAGTAACAAAAGATGTATAATAACATTAGATCCATCAACAGCAATTTGTTGATGGTTTCCACACATAAAACTGTGATTTTTTGATGTCCAGTAATGTTAGGAGTAAAATTTAACTGAGATATAAGAGAATAAAAAGTAAAAATCATCATAAACTGGAACTTTATATTTACAGCTGCCAAGCTAGACACATACTGTACAAATAAGATCCAGCAACAGCAGCTTGTTGATGGTTTCCGGGCATCAAACTGAGATTTTTTTGATCTCCACTAATGTTAGGAGTAAAATTTAACTGATATATATGAGAATAAAAGTTAAAATCATCATAAACTGCAACTTTATATAACTTTATATTTACAGCTGCCAATGTAGACACATAGGGGCTTATTTACTAAGGGCCCGCAACCGCATTTTAGTTAGATTTTCCTACATTTTCGGGGATTACGCGGCTCTGACAGGTATTTAGCAGGGGATTGTGTTGCATGCGATAGGATTTTGGCGCAGCTTCGCGGGCTTTCATGCTACAGAAACCGGGGGGGGGGGGGGGGCGCCGTCGTATGATTGGACTGATTCGGACTGAGCACGGGATTTAATATTCAAATTGTGTTGCAAGACAATGCACTTACATGCACCAGGAAGAAGAAGGTGAACTCCGGCGGACCTGAGCGGGGAAGCGACACATGCAGGATATCAGGCGCACGATTTTAGTGAATTGCGGCACAGGGCATTATACACGGACAATGCACTTTAGGTGAACTCCTCCAGACGTGTAAGTAAATGAGCCCCATACTGTACTAATAAGATCCATCAACAGCAGCTTGTTGAAGGTTTTCACACATGGCTCTCCTGTGGGGGCGCCATTTTTAAAAAGTGATATTCCATAAGGAACCATTCCTTTAAGTGTAAGCGACTATTCAGCAGTGCCTCGCGTCTATGTGTACGTCCAGATCTTTCGGAACAGCCTGTCACAGGATGATCACAGCCCCTGTACTTCTGCCAAACATTCGCCCCGTGAGCGGCCCTGACACTTCAGCTCCGCTCCCACTATTAGAATATCACTCAGTGTGTCCCTCGCCCACAGAGTGTTCTCCTCAGGACATGAAGCCGGCGATCAAAGAGCGTAGTGTACAGACATGGCCCGCGACGCCCTCCGGAGGGGACCGCGTCCTGACGGAGAACGCCAGCATTTATACCTATTGACCACACAGAGACAGAGAGGGGCACACAGGCCGTGCCAACTGAGGACAGGGCGGCACAGTGCGGCAGATATCTAGATATAGGGGTGCAGCAAACCTATATGTGACAATGATGAGGATTCTACTACCTCTGGGACACTCATCTGCCAACCCTTTTGTCATGACGGCCAACTCACAAGTGAATGCAGTGACCATGACCATAAGACGGGGACCCATTCTCAGGACTGACGTGGATCCCAAATCTATCAGATATATAAATGGAATATGTTATACATGTCCAAGATGAGAATTTTCTTTAAAGACATGAGAATATAAAGGGCTGCAATACCAGTTGTGACCAGCGGACAGGTGTGGCGCTATTCTCATAAGGAAAAAAAAACTCTCCGTCGCATGTATAACCCGGCCCTGGTGATAGATGTGGCAGTAAGAGCTGATATCAGTTATTCTTTCCACATTAAGTATTTTTCCCAGTGATTGATGATGTCACAATCGCGGCCGTTTGCATAAACTTTCATCACCCTGCCGCCCCCTGGCACGCTGACATCTGGAGCGGCCTGGCATAGCAGCTGGCGCTGATAAAAACCTGTTTTGACTACAGATACACAACAGGGTAGATGGGATCCGCAGATTGGGATCCAGCTGCCCCCCTCCCCGTCCACCAGACAATGCAGAGGTCACTACGTGTAAATAGTGATGAAACCGTGAGGTGGTGGCCATGTCCCCGGCAGAGTGACACCACACATGGGGGAGGGTTACACCTGTTTATCAGGAGGGGAAAGGTCTTGTGATGGATCAGTGGGGAACAACAGCTGCATCTCCCTGGCACCAACATCAATCAGATCCCCCCAGGGACAAATATGATGTGACCCCTTGTGTCATGCAATTTCTACAAAATCTTCTAACATATCCCACCGGAGGACCATCTATGACTCCGGTGGTCCAGTCCCTTACCGACAATGGGAAGGGGGTCATACATTGTACACACTGTGCATCAATTATGGTTTTTCAAGAGTTAACAAGTTTGATGGGGCACCAATAGTTATTAAAACCAGCTTTATTTACAAAAATAGCGCCACATCGGAATAAACGTTGTGTCTGGTATTACATCTTAGCTCCTGGTCGGCTGCAATACCACACGCAACCTGTGGGTAAGAGGGGCGCTGTTTTTAAGGAAAAATAAACCAAGTTTGTCTAATCCTGTAATCCAAAAACAGAGTGATCAAAAATTCATACACAACGCGCCCCTTTACATGGTAACGCAATTGGCTGCCGGTATGTTATGGGTGGAAAAGCCAGCGGTGGGATTACTACGACCTCCACACAGATGTTCCTGGTTGGGAATTGAACTCCCTGTGATCACCACTGGGAAGATGTTCTCGCCTTGTATCTCCCAGTCCTCTGGACACTCCCAACATCTTGAATCTTAGGAATGTGAACAACACAGAACTAATATTTAGGTTTTTATAGATGATGATGATTAAGGGGCCGCCGTCCACACCCGCTACTTATCATTCGGGTATGTTTGTGGTACATGGGAGACAATTTTAGCGCCATAGAAATCTGTAGGGTTAACGCTATCCTTGTCTGAGAAACCCTTTAACCGATACCAAATGAATACATAGTGATGTCATTGATGATTTTACATGATGACATCATCAGTACGCAGGCATAATAGACAGAAATGGGGGCGATGATGAAAAATATGGACTGAGGTAAAGTTTTGTGAGGTAAATGTCCCTCACAGACTGGATGGGGCAGATCATTTTAGGGTAGGCCTCAACCATTTTTTGGATTGGGAGAACTGGGCATCACTTGCACAGCTTAAAGGGGAGAACCAGGGACGTTGCTGTAGGTTGTACAGAGGCAGCAGTGGCTACCAGGCCCTGAAGCCTGAGTAGGCCTCAAGGCTGCGCTGCCACATAAGAAGATACTATTATAAATGGCACAAGATAGATGAGGGACAGGCCCAAACATTGTCATCAAGGGCTTTGATGGAGTTAATGGTATAGGCCCAGGAAGGTGTATCCGCTCCTGAGGGTCCAGTCCAGTTCTTGGACTATTAGCTAGTTTGCCGACCCTTTAAGCAGTTTTACATATTACGCCTTAAAAGGAGTGTAAAAATTAGGTTTAGTAAAACAGCAGAATCCCCTTAAAGGACATGAAGATAATCATAGGAAACAGTAAAACACGATCCGTCTGCTGTGAGACTGGAGAAAACATTGACGGCGGCCATGTCCCCCCCTCCGTCTCTCAGCAGATTGTAGATATTTACGGAGGAGACTAAACATGTTTGGGAGCCATTAATCTGAAGTCATTGTTTGGGTTCTCGGCCATAACCTTTTATATAACGAAATACGTCAAACTACGAAAAAGCCATGGAGGGTTTCCTGTCTGACACCCCCCATTACAATGTTATTGGACCCTTTAAGAGAATAATAGGTCCTCGAACAAAAATCACAACAACTGCGCAATGTCCCAGTCAGATAAACAGGGCCTTGCTAATCTTTACCACACATTTCGATTATGGCCTATCACATCTCTGTATGTCCTGACAGGATTTACCCTATACATGAGGAAATTTTATAGGCCCAGACCTTCTATAGTTACAGTATCATCTCATATTGGGGTTCCCCTTACTAATTTACGGGGAGGGGGGGGATTAAAAATCGATGAGATATGAGAAAATCATCCAAAATTGGCGATTTCCACAGGGCCAGTCATTATCTAATATCTATATATAAAGCTGAGTGTATGTGTGTATGTATGTACGTATGTGTGTATGTTCATGTCCGCGAAAGGAATTTGCAATGTTTACAATCACCAAATCTTTCACAGGAACTCTCTGTGACTCAGGGAACATCATAGACTCGGTTTTGAGACAAAATTTACACCAAAAATTTTTCAAAAATACATTTATTACCCATTATATACAGGAGCCATTATCTGCTGCTGCAGTGGCAGTTAGAAGCTGAGCCGTGATTGGTTGCTGTTTTGCCCCAGGTCATTAATATGAGCTCTGAGCTGTGATTGGTTACTTTATATAAGTATATATGAGTATATGAGTCTTATATGAGTATAAGACGCTTATGTATTAGGTAAGATGGATAGAGATACAGACATGGGGGAGATATATCAGAAGTGTCTGAGGTAAAACTGTTCTAGTTGCCCATGGAAACCAATCAGAGCTCAGCTGTAATTTTATAAACAGCTGTGGGAAAATGAATCTTGAGCTCTGATTGGTTGCCATGGCCAACTAGAACAGTTCTGCTCTCTGACACTTCTGATAAATCTTCTTATAGACAGACTGTCACAGTCAGAGAAAACAGTCAGAGACAGAGACAGTCTGAGACAGTGGTAGACAGAGACAGTCATAAACAGAGACAGTCAGAGAGAACTGCATTCGTAGACACAAAGAGATAGTCAGAGACAGAAAGATAGTGAGAGACAGAGACACTCAGAGACAGATAGTTAGAGACAATCAAAAAAAGTCAGACAGAAACAGAGAGTTGGAAACAGAGACAACAGACCGACAGTCTGTTTTTACGTGGGTTTCCTCCGGTTTCCTCCTACACTCCAAAAAAACATGCCGGTAGTGTGATTAGATTGTGAGCCCCATTGGGGACAGGGACCAATTTGGCAAGTTCTGTACAGCGCTGCGTAATCTGTGTGCGCTATATAAATAAAGAATTATTATGGTGGTGGTTGGATGGGTCAATCAGCCATCTTTAGAGTCAACACTCTCACCATCAAGGGCCAATCTAAGGTGTAAATCACACAACTGGAGGGCATGCTGACACTTGTAGTCCCTGAACACCTGGGTACATGCAGGAAAGCAGCAATACAAGGTCATCCTGGTGTGTACAGCTGTCAGGGCCCTGAGGCTACCGTATAGCACCACATATGATTCCAGCTGACAAATGTAGCAGACATGATGGGCACGGACATAACAGGAGACATCTCCGGTATGAGCGTGCTCTGCGGATTCATCATCTCACCTGTCAGGAGTGATTTAACACACAGAGGCGAGATGGTCTGCGGCAAGTAAGTAAAGCCGGGCTCACGAGGGGCCTCCCTGATGTCACCTTAGACCCCCCCCCCCATTATTTCATCCCAGTCCAGATGTTCTCCTCATTCTCCAACATGAATGGGCAAGATCTGTCTGCTGCTGATGTCATCTGCTTTATGGGAAAGACACTCCGTGGCAGACTAAAGAGAGCAACAGCTGCTTCTATTGATGTCTGGACCACCGTAGGCATGGAAAACAGGCGTACCTGAGCCCATCATCCTCCGACGGACAACCCCGCACACCCCCCATCCCCAAGATTATATCTATAAAGTCACCTCACAGGAATGCAGACACCGCTCATACCCCTGATATAAACAGATAGGGGGAAAGAAATGCACCAACAAGCACTTAAAGGAGTTTTCTTGCTTCCCCTCCAGTACTCCAATTCCGATCCATGCAAGATTAAGGGAACCCATCAGCAGGTATAACCTGGTATTGATCCGGGAGAGATGTGTAGTCATTGCTTTATGTATGTTTTAGTGGACAGTGACATATGGGTGCACAGGGAACGTGTCCTCACACTGCTGTGCTCTGTATTGAATCAATCCACAGCCCCTCCTATTTGTTCAGAGTGATTGCTGTATTGTTCAACCAGTAGCCCACGTGCACGTGCGGTACCATACCGCTCCGTACCCGGGAAAAAGATAGGACCTGTCCTACCTTTTCCCGTAATACGGCGCCGTGCGCCATGTATCTCTATGGAGAGGGGCGGGGTGAGCTGCGCTCACCTCCTCCTCCTCACCCCGTGCACTGCCGTTGCCCGCTACAGTACGGTACGGGCGGGCAACGGCAGTGTGAATATAGCCATACTGATACAGTGTAGGAAGCCATATTGTTTGCTATCCAGCTTTCCTACAGTCCTGAATAGAAAATTTGGATGGTCATGCGCTTATATGGGAGGATGGAATGGATCATTCCATGATAGGGTGCATTTGGAGTTCGGGACAGAGAGAAAGCTCATCCGATGCCTATCTGGAGCTAAAATGGCTGCTGGGTTCATGGTCACCCAGCTTTCCCAGTGACAGATAACTGCAGTGACACAATACCAGGGGCAGGAGATGAGTTGGTGGTGTTTTTCTGTATATAGAGGTGATAAACACGACGTGCTCAGCTGTTTTTTTTACACACTTATTTACAGGAATCTGTGGCTGGAATGCACTTTATCCACTATCACAGGAGAAAGGTCACACAAACATCAGGTGCGGAGGCGGAAACCATGAAAGGGACAGCCAGGGGATGGGGTTAATGAGATGAGTGCTAATCCTGCACAGCTATGTGTGCCAAAGGTGCAATCCCATCCACATGGCAGCCAGTATCTAATCCCCGCAACACCACCCACCGCGGCCCTGGAGTATAGGAGTACACAGTGCGTATGGAAAGTATTCAGACCCCTATACATTTTTTCACTCTTTATGTCATCACAGCCCATTGGTAAGATCAAAAAAGTTCTTTTTTTGCGCATGAATGTGCACTCTCCCCCCAACTTGACAGAAAAAAAAACTGAAATGTAGATATTTTTGCTAAATTATTAAACAAAGCCCCACCTGAAATATCACATGGACATAAGCATTCAGCCCCATTGCTGTTACATTCATATTTAACTTACATGGTGTCCATTTCCTTCTGATCCTCCTTGAGAGGGTTCTACTCCTTCATTTGAGTCCAGCTGCGTTTAATTAAACTGATTGGACTTGATTAGGAAAGGCACACACCTGTCTGTATAAGAACTCACAGCTCACAGTGCGTATCAGAGCACATGAAAATCATGAGGACTAAGGAACTGCCCAAGGAGCTCAGAGACAGAATTATTACAAGGCACAAATCTGGCCAAGGTTACAAAAGAATTTCAGCAGCAATCAAGATCCCTTAGAGCACAGTGGCCTCAATAATCCTTAAATGGAAAAAATTGGAGATGACCACAACTCTTCCTCGACCTGGCAGTCCAGCGGAACTAAGCAATCATGGCAGAAAAGCCTTGGAACATCCCCGGGGGCTGAATACTCATCCCCCAGGGCCGAATACTTGTGATATTCAAGTCTTTCTTGTTTAATAAATTAGCAAAAATATTTACATTTCTAAATTTTTTCCTATCCAGATGGTGCAGAGTGCACATACATGAGCGAAAAAAAAGGACTTTTTTGATCATACCAATTGGCTGCTATGTAACAAGAAGTGAAAAATTTAAAAGGGGTCTGAATACTTTCCGTACCCGTTGTAACTCTGCAAAGAGGAGATAGATCTATTTGTGAATGGAGCTACGCTGCAGTACCAGACGCCGCCTGTATGCAGGGGTGGCACTGTTTTGGGATTTCTTCTGTTCTCAGATAACCCCTTTACCCCTGGCAAGGTGAAGCTACTGGCAGGTTACTCTACTAGTAGCAGCATCTGGTATCCTTTCCCTCCTCTTTGCTTCCGTCCATTAGCTGCAGCTTTTATTCTCGGCTGCCCTCAGAGAGCGGGCACTGCCAGTACAGTTGGCCGCTATCCAGAGATGAATTATTATTAACCACTCAAGTAGATTTTTCTTGGAGCTTCTCTTTGTGCCAGTACATAGAGGTCACACGCATCAGACGTGACACCAGCGAGGACAATAGAGCGCAGTTCACACAAAGCTTGGCACTGAGGGGTTAGGATGGTGCCTGGCCAGATAACAATACAAGGGTGTGGTGTGGTCGCGGGTGGGACGTGACCATAGGCACAGTCGCTGCATCCTCACCCATCTGTCATCAGGAGGGGAGCCGGGCATTGACTGATCCTGTGTTTACTATCTGAGGCTCCTTGATAAGCCGCAGGGACCCGCAAATTTCACTTTGATGTGTGCGGCTATGGACCAACACAAGTGTAAAGTTATCCATAGGAGCTTACAATCTAAACACCCACCACAATCCGTTCAATATTCATCAGTTAAAAAAAAAAAAAAAAAATGTTGCTCTCTACTTCCACCACCAATAGTTGCCAAATGTTGCAAGGCTCTAAACAAAACAAAATCTGGCAGAAAAAATTATAAAGTTGCAAGAGGGTAATTTCAATTTTTCATGAGCGCCTTCTTTTGACTTTGTTTCATAATACGCTCATCCTTATGTAATGCAGAAAGTTCAAAAAGTATCCCTATATTCTAAATACTTTTGACACAGAACTTTTGTTACACAATTTTTATTGATGCATATTTTGATTAGCGCCTTCATTCAACTTTGTTGCCAGGTAAACTCAGCCTAATGGTATGCAGAAGGATTGACACACAAGAACCTTTACATAGAGACATTTAAAACATGTTTCTCATTGGTTTAGATCTATTTTCTGTGGCCCTTACCTTGAGGTTACCAGGCCGAAATCCAGGGGATCCCACAGGCCCCCCACCACATGACATGACTAATTTACATGTAGTTAATGAAAAAGTCACATAGATGGATCAAGTCCTGAGCAATGCTAATACCACCCTCCCTATGTAAATGCCGATCCAATCACACAGCAGCCAAGAGACAACATCACAGGGGTAGCAAACTGTACAAAAGTTGCATAAAGTACGAATGCAAATTCAATGTGGAAGTTTGAAGTGTACCCCAAGATTCTAAAAGCTTTTCACATTGAACCCTTGTTATACCATGCCATTGGTGCATATGTTGATGCATTCGACTTTGCCACCCCATGCTCCGTTGGTGCTACCCAACAACCATAATGGAATTCATGTCAGAAACCCACCATGATAGGAGAGAGAGCTGTTTGGGGGTAAAAGATGTGGAGGCCTCTTATAAAGTTTGTTTTAGGGTTTCAAACATTCTAGTAACGCCTCACCAACCAACATTAAAGAACTGTTCCCTAAAAGCTTATAGACTGTACGCTCTTGTGTCACCCCCTCATCCTCATAGACTGTAAGCTCTTGTGTCACCCCCTCATTCTCATAGACTGTAAGCTCTTGCGTCACTCCCTCATCCTCATAGAATGTAAGCTCTTGTGTCACCTCCTCATCCTCATAGACTGTGAGCTCTTGTGTTCCCCCC
The DNA here is from genome assembly GCA_019512145.1 of Engystomops pustulosus. Taxonomy (NCBI): domain Eukaryota; kingdom Metazoa; phylum Chordata; class Amphibia; order Anura; family Leptodactylidae; genus Engystomops; species Engystomops pustulosus. Next base: position 83,915,214 of record CM033649.1, read on the forward strand.
TCATCCTCATAAACTGTAAGCTCTTGTGTCACCCCCTCATCCTCATAGACTGTAAGCTCTTGTGTCACCCCCTCATCCTCATAGACTGTAAGCTCTTGTGCCACCCCCTCATCCTCATAGACTGTAAGCTCTTGAGTCACCCTCATCCTCATAGACTGTAAGCTCTTGTGTCACCCCCTCATCCTCATCGACACAAAGTCATGGACGAGACGACCTGGAGCCACCCCGACACGCTCATGCTTTACCGAATATATCAAAGAAGCCGGGCTGTCTTAAAAATATCCCACTTATCAGCACGTGATACTGATTCTTCTAGTTCAGCTGCTTTATATCATGCCATTGTTTGTTCATATAAAAATTATTCAATTAAATTGATTACTATTGGGGTTCTTGAAGACCAAAGACGGAACAAACTATCTATGGATGGTTAAACAACTGAGCACATGGTGGAGCCTGTGAACAGGATAACTATCCCCATCCCCCTCCACTTGCTTGCGATATCAAGAGGTGATAGACCATTATGGATGTGACCCCCCCAAACAGATCACATCAAATGGATGAAATATGAATTGAGGTGACAGTGCCTGGAACATAACCTGTGCTGACTCATTATGTTATGGGGACTGTTAAGCGTCCATTAAGATGAACACGAGGGAGGTGTCAATTGAACAGCTTCTCTATTTTCATTTTCTGGGGGTACAAGACGGAACCCCCGTTCGACCATGGTCCTCTGGGGATCCCATAACCCCTCAGCGGCCATCCAACAGTCTGCGATGTGAAAGTTCACGTCAAAACACACTTGTGCGGGACTGGGACTCCAATCGCTAAGGATTTGAACCCCACCAATCTTAGTTGATGGGGTGGTTGGAGAGGTTAAAGCTCTCCATATGAGGACTTTGGGGCTTCATTTACTAACGGGTAGAGGATCACTCTTTTCGTCGGATCTGTCGTGTTTTTTGGGATTTTGCGAGGCTTGGACAAGGTATTTAACAGGGTGGTCTGTGGTAGACTTGTGTCAGCACTTCGATGGATTGTGGCGCAGCGTCGGCCTCGGCTTTCATGAGACACAAATACCTGTGGGCACGGGCCGTCGAGACGACCTACTGATCGGACATGGGTCGCGGGGGGCTTTAAATTCAAATTAGATGTTGCAAGGCACAATACTCACTTAATACACATGAAAGACCCACAGAAGAGGAACATCACGGCGGACCTGGGCGGGGATACCGATCGACAACATCGTTTATTGGATACAGGGCGCACAATCTTAGTGAACGAACGCTTCGGACAAGCACTTTTCTGGTGAACTCGCACTCGGGACGGGGTAAGATAATGGTGCCCCATTGTCTTGCTGCAGTGTGGGTGTACTTAATCACCATGAGTCGTCTTCTCACTATGAGGGATTCTGAAGAATATGGAACACGCTTCTCTCCAGGATGGGATAAGAAAACATTGCCATCCAACGACTTGTACAATGTTGGATTTAATAGACTTCACCCTATAAACAACTATTCTGTATGATCTGGGGTACTAGGCGACTGGACCACCCACAATATAGTCTTATAGTTGAAAAGATCATTATCTGGAAGGAGCCACACACAGCATGTAAGTGTGCTTTTTACAAATCCTCAATGGCTGGTTGTAGATGTTCCTCCTGAGGTTCTTGAATGCTGCCAGATCATGTCTGTCTCATAAAGTGGGAAATGGAAATCGTGGCTGGTAGGACAAACCAGCTGTCTGACAATCCCCCGAGCAGCCTATACAATGTATACTCTCCTGGAAAGGGCAAAAATAACATTTTTAGAACCTTGAAATGGACTCATTCAATGGTTTAATTTTCTTCCTGTTGTTTTGTCTTGGGTTTCTCCTTATTTTGGCTTTTTACCCTCCGGTCGTAGAAGGTCGAATCACTCCTGCTCACGCGCCACTGCGTATTGTCAACGCTCAGCTCTAAGCACAATTATTGTATTTAAGTGTGTTTACAAGTATTTCTTAGCTTTTATAAACTAGATGTGAATATTATGTTCTGCAACTCTTCAATCTCTCAACTTTAAAGAAGCATTAAACAGCTCTGTCTGAGTGGATTATTTTTATCCGATATTCGGTACATGACATTCACAAGCAGAGGCACATGTATAAGCGAGTGAGCGGCATTACGTGTCCACGCCCTCAACATCAATCTTGACCGTGTTACCGCCCCTGCACATCAGGTCTACGTCCCCGCCTTACCGCCTCACCCATCACATCCATTACCGTGTTGACGGCTTTGCACACATCATGGTTCTTTTTTTTTTCCTCTCCCCTTACGTGTTACCGCCTCCACACTCCAGGTGCATTACATCAGCAGATAGACTGTAATCAGCCCTCTGTCATCTGGCATCGCACAAAGTCATTGACGAGCGATGGAGCCCCGGCTCATGCCTTTACCGAATATATCAAAAATCCGGAGCTGTACTGTAAAATATCTGACTTTATCAGCATCGTGATACTTATTCTTCCTGTAGTCAGCTGCTTTATCATTATGTGCCTTTGTTTGTTCATAGAAAAATTATTCCATTAAATTAGATTAATATTGTGGTTTTTGAAGACCAAAATACGGAACAACTATACTTGGATAGGTAAAACACATGAGCACATTGGTGGCCGTGACAGGGGATAACTATCCCACCCTCCACTTGCTTGCTGATCAGAGGGGATCCCATTGGATTGACCCCCCCAAAAGATCACATAAATGATGAAAATGAATTGAAGGACAGGTCCTGGAACATACACTGTGCTGACTCAGTATGTATATGGGACTGTTAAGCGCCATTAAGATGAACCAGAGAGGAAGGTGCTAATGTGAACAGCTTCTCTTTTCTTTTGTTGACGGGTACAGACGGAACCCACCGTTCTACCATGTCCTTGGGGATCCCATAACCTAAGCGGCCTCACATCTGCGATGGGACACATTCATCAAAATAACTGTAGCGGAGATGGGAATCCAGATCGCTAAGGATTTGGAAACCCCACCAATCGTATTGTTGATCGGGGTGGTTGGAAGGTTAAAGCTCTCCATATGAGGCTTTGGGCTCATTTACTAAGGGTAGAGATCACTCTTTTCGTCGGATCTGTCGTGTTTTTTGGGATTTGCACGCGCTTGGACTAGGTATTTAACAGGGGGCTGCTGGTAGACTTGTGCTACCAGCACGTTCGATGGATTGTGGCGCAGCTCGGCCTCGGCGTTTTCATGAGACACAAATCCTGTGGGCCGGGCCGTCGACGACCGACTGAATCGGACTGGGGGCGGGAGGGCTTTAGACGATTCAAATTGTGTTGCAAGGGACAATGCACTTAATACACCAGGCAAGAACCCCCAAGAAGAAGGGAACTCACGGCGGACCTGGCGGGGAAGCGACACATGCAGGATATCGGGCGCACGATCTTAGTGAATGAACGTCGGACAATGCACTTTCTGTGAACTCCACGGGACGGGTAAGTAAATGTGCCCCATTGTCTTGCTAGCATGTGGTGACTTATCACCACTGATGCTCCACTAGGGGATTCTGAGAAATATGGAAATACGCTTTCCAGGATGGGATAAGGAAAACATTGCCTCCGACCTTGTACAATGTTGAGATTTATAGACTTCACCTATAAACAACTATTCTGTATGTATCTGGGTACTAGGAGATGGACCCCAAAAATCTTATATGAAAGACTTATCTTGGAAGGGAGCACACACAGCATGTAAGTGTGCTTGGTTTACAATCCTCCATGCTGGTTGTAGATGTCCTCTGAGGATTCTTGAATGGCCAAGATCATGTCTGGTCATTAAGTGGGAAATGGAAATGTAGCTGGTAGGACGACAGCTGTCTGACAATACCACGAGCAGCCTATGACAAATGTGATACTCTCCCTGGTAAGGGCAATAACATTTTTAGAACCTGAAATGACTCTGCAATGGTTAATTCTTCCTGTTGTTTTGTCTTGGTTCTCCTTATTTTGGCTTTTCACCCTCCGGTCTTAGCTAGAAGGTCAGAACCACCTCTCACGCGCCTCCGTATTGTCCACGCTCCAGCCTCTAAGCCAATTATGTATTTCTTATGTTCATTGTTCTTCTCTGGGAAATATCCTACCATCGCAAAGGCAGCTGGAATCATTCAGTTGGGGTCCATCCATCTCCATTGACCAACATAAGGTAACTTATATTTGTAAGTTCTCTCTGTGTTTGCATGGGGTTCCTCCGGTTTCCTCCCACACTCCAAAAACATACTGGTAGGTTGATTAGATTGTGAGCCCCATTGGGGACAGGGACTGATTTGGCAAGGTTCTCTGAGGCGCTGCGTATTCTGTGTGCGCTTTATAAATAATGGAATTATTATTACTGCGCTTGTACTTGTATTTTGTCAACTGTATATATCTCTATTTTAGATATTCTTTTGTTTAGTGTGCCCTTAAAGGAAATATTCTACTAAAATAAGTTGGGGGGGGGGGCTGCTCTTCTTCAAGCTTGACACGCCAGGATCACTGAGAAAAAAAAAAGAGTTTGAAAAAGGCAGTCCAGAGCGCCGGAACATGTTATTCGATGCTCCAGGCTGAATAACCTCTTGCGTGATGTCACCTCCCTCTCCCATGCTGGAGGCATCATTAATTGACAGCCTGGAGCAGCGGACATCTTGTCCCTGCACTTCGGGCTGCTTTTTCTAGCCCTTCATTTTCAGCGATCCCACCAAGTCAAGCTTGAAGAAGACCAGCGCCAGGTTTGAGGTGAAGAGGATAATAGGTGAGTATGTTAAGTTTCGTTTTACTTTATTTTAGTGGTAGATTTCCTTTATGGCAATTAAATATAAAATTTAACCTGCATTGTTCTTTTATCTCGATCCATCAATCCCCCCGTTCGTGTCTCGGTTATATACTTATTTATACAAAACTGCCCTATATAGTACTGCCAAGGTAACAATAACTTTATTTACAAGCGGTCTGAAAGACAGAAAAAAACTTTTATGTCAACTATTATTTCTTTCAAATTAAATAATACACAATTGAAAAGGTTCGCCATCACTGTCCTAGACAATACCTTCAAAATATTGGACATTATGCATTGTGCCCAGTCACACTGGACACCTGCAATGATTTGCTCCCTAGATGCCGAAAAAGGCTTTCGATAGAATCTCCTGGCCCTCCCTTAGACTGACCCTCTCCTAGGATTAGGCCCAAACTTCAGAGCCAAAATCCTTTCCCTCTATCCTATCCCTTGGCCAGAATTAAAATCAATGGTAGCCTCTCCGATTCACTCCCCATACAAAATATCGCCGGCCAAGATTGCCCCCTATCCCCACTCCTATATGTTCTGGTAATGGAGGACCTCCTGGCTGCGATTCGGAACAATCCTGACATTAAGGGAGTCCAGATTGCCGGGACGGAATACAAATGTTCAGTCTCCTGAAAAAAGATAGAAATTTCCTGGTTCGGACGACTTAACATCTTCAAAATAACCCTGCTGCCATGATTGCTCTACCTTGTGCAGATTATCCCGATCTTCATACCCCGCTCCTTCTCGATGAGGGTCCGAAAATGCTTTGGGTTCTTCATCTGGTCCAATAGACACCCTAGAATCTAAAGGGACACCCTGACTTGCCCCTAAGACATATGAGGAATTGGCCTACTCGACTGTCGCCTCTTTTACTTGTCAGCAGCCTATTCCAGGTCCTGGACTCAAGACCTCTAAAACTTGGGTAGTACTGGCACAGGAGGTCTCAACCAGAGACCTCACAATTCTCCCTTGGACCCTCACCTCATCCTCCCATGACCTCAACTCCCTCTTCTTTACCACGGCCCACACTATCCGAGCCTTAAGATGAACTGGACCAAACCTCTACCGATAGATCCGAAAGGAGCTCTGCTCCGGATTATAGACAACCCTGCATTCCCACCAGAAAACACCAAAGGCTCATTTTTAGCCCGCCCTCACAATAACCCACTTAGATTCCTAGAAGTGCTGGTGGGATCCGCACTTCAACCCATACAATTCCTACTACCCCACGAGACACCCACTCTTACACTCTCCCTCCAATACAACCATCACAAACATTTATACGACGCCATTAAGAACCCTAACAACTTGTCGCAACCTTCTCCAACGTCAAAAAGGCATGTCTGGACCCCAACCCCACACCCCTTGCCATATCCTTCATTTACAAACTGCTAATAGCCACACGCACATCTTCGCTCCCCCCATACTGCGCTACCTGTGAGGCTAAGCTGAGCACGCATTTCTCCCAACCACAGAGGCCAAAATGTTTCTGCCTCACTCAGAGATCTGCAATCGCCACCAGATACTAAGAGACCTGCAACAAGATCCCCTACAGGTGGTAAAGAGTGCCTGCGCAACTGCATCTATGGTATCCAGAGGTCCCTGATTTCTTCTGGTGATGCAGAGCCAGCAGTGCCACTATGACCAACATTTGGTAGTCCTGCCCACAACTCAGCAACTTCCGGTCCACGGGTTTCACCTGCATCAATAGCATCACAGGCACCATGCTACCCCACACCCCTGAAGTGACTCTCTTATTCATGTTTGACATGCCAACTCACAAATACAAGAAGTCCCTCACACGCCACCTTCTTCAAGCCGCCAAGACAGTAATTCAAAGGAGATAGTGTTCACATCCCCACCCCTCACACACACAATGGGGGTCATTTACTAAGGGCCCGATTCACGTTTTCCCACCGTGTTACCCGAATGTTTCCGATTTGCGCCGATTGTACCTGAATTGCCCCGGGATTTTGGCGCACGCGATCGGATTGTGGCGCATCGGCGCTGGCATGCACGCGAAGGTAAAACCCTTTTAAAGACAATTCACAAACAAATCAGTTGCAGAAATTCTGGAGAACTAAGGGCTTTCTGCCAAAAAAAAACCCAATTACAGTAAATTCATTGTTGTAGATGCTGATAACCCTGGATCCATTACTGACAATGGGCACACCTTCCCTTCTCTCCCTCCCTGGACAGTGGCCTCCTATAGCTTTCAGAGGATCGGATACCCACAATGCTCTCCTGTAGTATAAAATAGGCTGATGTCTGATTTAATTAGGGAAGCTGGGATATCAATTGATATCTAGAGCCACATTCATCCCTAACCTGTGCCAGGTTACTGCAAATTAGCTTCTAATCACTTTATTGGGAGCTCAGTAACAGTAATTAGGGGCACTCATAGTTCTGGTGCTGTGGCTGTATTTGCATTTGATGAATGCCGAAAACTAACGACTTCAAATCCAGGTAAAGTATGAAACAAATCTTCCAAGAAGTCATAGAAGCGACCAAAAGCAAAGCACAGCCTCTAGAAAATTACATGTAAAATATTAGAATAAACCAATATACTATCAGAAAAAGTTTTGGGCTCTGCATACCTAAAATGATATAGGAGGGCTAGATAAAGTTCAAAGACGAGCGACCTGATTGGTGAGTGGGATGGAAGGGCTTTCTTATTATACAAGGATAGACAATTTGGGAATGTTCAGCTTGGAAAAAAAAATTCCTTAAAGGAGATGTCTGATGTATTTGTACAGATATAGGGTGGTCAGGACCAAGATTTAGCCCATAAATATTTTTTTTAAAACAGTCAAAGGATCAGGACAAACATTGTGGGTGGAGTAAAGAAGGTTTAGACATCTGCATAGGAAAGAGATCTTTACGGTTAAAGTAATTAACGTAATTAAAGGGACGCCGATGTGGACAGGGAGCCCTGATACTGAGCCACCAAACAAACCCTACCTACTTGCCTCAGTATACCCTAATCAATAAGGGACAAACAACACAACAGAGAAGGATAGTCAACAAGCCGGGTCACAACAGAGATAGCAACAAGGTACAAAATTAAAAAAGCAGAAGAGAAGTAAATAACAGAATGGCAGCAAGTAGCGTCTCTCTCACAAGGTATGGAGCAGGTCAAGATAAACTATAACCAGCAGTGAAGAGAAGAGAACAAAATATGGTATTGTAGGTATGTGTGTATTTGCTGTATGTGTGTATATGCTGTATATGGTATTGCAGGTATGTGTGTATTTGCTGTATGTGTGTATATGCTGTATATGGTATTGTAGGTATGTGTGTATTTGCTGTATGTGTGCATATGCTGTATATGGTATTGTAGGTATGTGTGTATATGCTGTATATGGTATTGCAGGTATGTGTGTATATGCTGTATATGGTATTATAGATATGTATGTATTTGCTGTATGTGTGTGTATATGTGATGTGAATATGCTGTATGTCTGTGTATATGATGCATGGGTTTATATGCTGTATGTGTGTACATATGGTGTGTTTTTCCTTTGTGTTATTGTGTGCGATTATTGTTTTTAAGAGGAAGAAGGGCCCCATTCAGAGGTCTGCTATGTGGTCCTGCCTCTCCTTTTTACGTCTTATGGCATGTTAGAGGATCAATGCAATATAAGGGCCTTTGAAAATGGTGCACCCCTTGGGTGTGGTGCAGTAGTGGAAGACAGAACTAAACAGTTAAGAGTGAATTAACCTTTGCATTACCTTGGAAACAATTCATATCGGTTCCAAGCGGAGGCACCAAGCTTGGTGGTTGCAGTCGCAGGTTGGCACAAGTTCTTTGATACAGTAAAATAGTTATGAGTTAAAGGAGGCAACTGCATAAGTGCCAACACTGTCCCCCCTGTACATTCCCATTACACTTTACTAACAATGTTGGACTGGCCCACCAGATGATCCTCCGGTAGGCACAGGTTCTGAGGGTCTAGCTGGCTATCCAAGTGGCAAGTGAATACCAAGCTGAAAAATATAAAATCTTTATTAATACAAGAAACACAAAATACTGAGGCTAAGTTCTTGACAACCGAACCTGAATAAATTGAATCGTTAATAAAACAGGTTTCCCGTCCATTATATACTGTATAAACATCTCCAATAACCAAAACCACGCTCAAAGCGCCGGCAACACCTACCACACCCACTAGCCGCCACCTCGCAGCAAGGGGGCGAGGGCAGATGTGACTAAAACCAAAACTATAACATTACACCAAACCAGCTGCCCAGGGTTCACCGCTTCTAGAAGACGGTAGAATAACATCTCGTAATGAGATACCCGAATTTATCAAACATCTCACCACCTCACTACTGTTGTCAAGAACCCACCTAACTCACAAAAACCTCAAAGACCCTAATCCTAACCCAATTCCTAACAGGAGGGAAAAACTAATTGCATTCCTCCTCCCCAAAAACGTATGTGACTCTAAAACGGAGACCAACAAATGGGGTGGATGGGCAGAACAAATAGCTTGAGCCAAAAAGATGTAATGCCCCCCTGTATTCCTATATATACCCCAATACTCGAATGCCCCCATCACCATGCACTAATAACTACATCCCAAGTGTGATTTTCTTGTCCCTCCAAGCCCAACCTGTCATGGCCGCCCTCCACCTCTACATGATCACAGTCTTGTTGTTACTGTACTTGTCATGAACTTGAACATGTAACTTGCTAACTGAGGCCCGTAGAGTCTGAGATGTAACACCACCCACCAAATTTTATACTGAGAAAGACCTTCACCCATGAAATCCTCATACATTTGTTACTACTCTCAATACACACGTACACAAGAGCCATTTCAGGACCTTTGAAGGTCCTTAAAAGGTCCTGAGACCGCAGATTGAAAGCAGCAGAAGGGACACATCCTCCATTCCCCAAGAAGCTGATTCTAGTACCAGATGTAGGAAGTGATTCCAGACTTGTAGGGGCTATAATATTCATACAGTCTTAATCCGCCACCAGTGTGAACCTGTGTGACATCACATGACCAGGGACCGTTTTATATCCACAGGAAGTAAACAATGAAGCTTCCTATAGAATTAGACAGCAAGCAGAGATCTCGAAATCTGTAAGGAATTGATACAGAAAATATATGGGGAAATTGTAGAACTTTCCATTACACAAACTATATCATTTATTTGTGGAAACTGGACAGCCCCTTAAAATATGCTGGGACGTCCACTACTGTTAAGTTTCTTGACTGTCCTGAATGTTTTTCACCTGTGTGTCATCTTACCCATTATAGGACTAAAAATTGTTTGCTAATTAACATTATAACCCTTCCTAGATAGATCACTTCTCTAAGGTCTTTCCTCCTTGGTTCCAGACCAACAGACCACCAAAACCTCATCTTTTATATAGGTGGTCACACTTGGTGATGATCAATTAATCAGGAACTCAACATTTTATTTTTGTTTATGCATTTTAAACTTGTTTTTGTTTATTAAATAAAGATTCGATTAAGGCTACATTCACAATGACGTTGCCTGCCGCACCGTAGTACGGAGGGCACACGTCGGCGCCGGGGAGAGAAGCTGCTCACCCTGCCCCTCTCCGTAGCGATATATGGCACATGTCCTATCTTTTCACGGCTACGGAACGCTACGGTGCCGCACGTGTGCTGCACTGTACCGCTCCCATACGGCGCCGTGCGCCCATTGCCGGCCTATGGGGAACGTATATGCAACATATATATGTCCCCCATACGACCATGTGAATAAGGCCTAAATCTGTTGTATATAACCCCAAGACCTTTTATGGACCAGAACTCAAAGAGAAAGGTCTTTCTTTTCTCATGCGGGCAAATTGTATGATGGGACCCAATCTCCAGTGGTTTGGATTAGATGACCTCTATATCATATATTGTGTATGGTGTCCCGAATACATAAACATGTGACATATCTGACACCAAGGAGTAAAGACGAGAGACGATGAGCCGATTTTCCAGTCTTACACCGTATGTGCATATTTTAGGAGCTGTCATAATAACTCATCTTCCTGGGTGCACAATACACAGTCATGATTACCGCAATCAGCACATGTCGCTCTAATTGTCACAGCCTCAAAAACATCACATCCTATCAGGGAAGACGCATGAGCGTGACAAAGGAAAAAGGAGTTTGGGGAACAACTTCTTGTGTGGGTGGGGGTTGTCAGAGCACATGATTTGCGATTGAAACATATCTACAGTATTTTTCGGACTAAAAGGCACACCCGATTATAAGGCGTACCATCAATAAATGTCTGCTAAAACGTCTAGGTTCATATATAAGGCGCACCCGATTATAAGGCGCACCTGATTATAAGGATGAATGACCAGCAGGTGGCAGACCTGTGCACAGCTCAAGGCAGCTGTTGTCTGTAAGTATGACTTATATATAAGGCGCACTGGTCTATAAGGCGCACCTTTGATTTCTGAGATAATCTAAGGATTTTTTGTGCGCCTTATAGTCTGAAAAATACGGTACATCAAGATCTCCCGCCCAGTGGGTGCAATGGGGCTGTCCTCTTATTCCAGGGTTACCATGGGAGATGACTGACTATTACTTTGGACAGAAATCAGACCCCCATCAATCCCAATATTGGGGGTAACAGAATTCTTGTCTAAAGTAATTGGTATGGGGAGGGGGCCCCCAGTGATATAGACCCCTGACATCCATCTATGTGTAAAGTGTTATAGAACCAGGAGAATTCCTTAAACATGACCCCTGGTTACAGTCAGTGAAGTATCCGGCAGCTTTGGATTAGATCATTATTTTGGTCTTAGCCCCTGCGGCAGGGGGGCATCTACATGTCAGGACAGGCTCAGTGCTATTTGTGCTGTTACCCCCCAGGCTTTGTTACAGCAATAAACGTTATAGTATTTTAACTTGAAGCTGCACCCCCATCGAAAATCATAACAGGTATAGGACAGAGTAACAATATTTCACATAGAGCCATGAGAACAAGATCTACAAAATACAGCTTGGTGTAACTTCCAGCTACTCTGCGTTTAAAAATGACTTTACATACCTCAATATTTATATTTTATTACTAGGAGTTATTAAAGTTCTTTCTACTCATAGGGGCTCATTAATCACAGGCTGGCACTAAGGGGGACATTAATCATAGTTTGTTAGACAGCTTGTGACGTTTTTGTGCGCAAAAATCTGGCACAGTTTGTTAATCTGGCGCATTTATGCAAAGTTCGGCACTTAGTGGTTCTGAGTCCCTGCGCCTTATCTGACATAGTGAGTGCCTCCTATACAGATGTTTGCACCAGATCTATCACAAATTTGCGCCTAAAAAGACGCAAAAATGCACCTACTCTGAGCAGCTGCACTTCCAAAAAACTTCACTTTTCATTACTAAAAACAAAGGTTTTTGTTTGCCAAATGAAGAATTCCCTCCATGCAACATGGAAAATACTTCAGCGCAGTTTTAAAAATGTAAAATCTCTCCAGTAACGACTTCATCATTGTCTATGGCAGTGATGGCAAACCTTTTAGAGACCGAGTGCCCAAACTACAACAAAGACCTGCTTATTTATCGCAGAGTGCCAACACAGGAATTTAATTTGTGATTTATACTCCCTTCTCTGTCACAGATTTCATTGATACCAGCACCTGAGGACACCAATAAAGCAGAAAATAGTCCCAGGTAGCGCTGTCACTTTAAAATAGCTCTGTGCACAGCAAGTCCTGGGCTGTCTGGGACTGTAGGAAGAAACTTGGAATCATCTCTGGTGATGGCCTGAGTGCCCACAGAAAGGGCTCCGAGTGCCACCTCTGGCACCAGTGCCATAGGTTAGCCATCACTGGTCTATGGGATCATCTCTGGGAGTGATTATTGTCTTATTGTACAGATCTGAGAATATTATCAGTCTCCATTTCCTGTACATTATAATAAAAAAAGGCAAAGACTCATTTCAGCAAGAATTTTTAAATTTTTTTACATTTCTGTAACTTTTAGTCCCTGCAGTTACATCACAATGAGACGGTTTTGTGCAAAAATGAAGCCCTGAACGTTCTGTCACATTTTTTCTATCTGGTTCCATTATTAGTCTCAAATGAGATTTACTTTAAAAATTAGAGGCAAATTTGGCGCAAAATTAGGCACTAATGAATCGGACATGCGACAATTCCAAAATCCATTTACTAAGGCAGAACCAGATCCATCATAGATCACAAGCCAAAAAGAAGAACAAACCAGGCGCAAAAATAGGCAAACCTGAGACCCCACTATGATTAATGTCCCCCTAAGTTTCCAGCATATGATGGTGCTCCCGCCCCCAGATCTATCAGGCTCCGGCCTCCTGATAAATGCCAGTAGGTGGCAGTGCAGAACCTTGTGTAGAGTTGTGTCCTAACCATCACCTGGACAGGTGCCCACTTTACAGTCGTCACCACCTCCCCCTCATCCAAACTTTGTAGTAGTAATTCCCGATGCAGAGCATTACCCAGTGTGCGCCAAATTTGTTGTATTTCTCCGGCTTCCAGATGTTTGCATTTGATTTAACATTGGTTTGGTAATTGCACAAAACACTCCAGTCATGACCAGGGCCCGATTCGTGTTTTCCCGACGTGTTACCCGAATATTTCGGATTTATGCCGATTTTCCCTGAATTGCCCCGGGTTTTTGGCACACGCAATCGGATCGTGGCGCATTGGCGCTGGCATTCACGCGACGGAAATGGGGGGCGTGGCCGAACGATAACCCGACCGATTCAGAGAAACCGCCGCATTTTTTTAAAAAAAGGGTTGCGGGACACGCGCTTACCTTCATTCAGGAATAGGCCGGTGAACTCCAGTGCGTTCCGATGCTCTTCAGCGCCTGGTGGACGTCGGAGGAACTGCCTTAGTGAATCGCCGGAAGACCCGAATCCACCGCAGAGAACGCGCCGCTGGATCGCGAATGGACCGGGTAAGTAAATCTGCCCCATTGATAGGAGTTGCACAAAAATGTGTGCCTTTTTAAAATTTTCACCTAAAAAACCTGCATTTGATAAAAGTGATGCAAAAAGTGATGTGCAGACGGACAGACAGATAGATAGATATGAGATAGATAGATATGAGATAGATAGATAGATAGATAGATAGATAGATAGATAGATATGAGATAGATAGATAGATAGATATGAGATAGATAGATAGATATTAGATAGATAGATAGATAGATAGATAGATATGAGATAGATAGATAGATAGATATGAGATAGATAGATAGGGCTCATTAATCACAGGCTGGCACTAAGGGGGACATTAATCATAGTCTGTTAGGCAGCTTGTGACGTTTTTGTGCGCAGTTCGTTAATCTGGCGCATTTATGCGACATTTTCTGGCGCACGGCAAAGTCAGGCACTTAGTGGTTCTGAGTCCCTGCGCCTTATCTGACATAGTGGGGCACATTTACTTACCCGGTCCAGTCGCGATCCAGTGGCGGGTTCTCCGGCGCTGATTCGGGTTCTGCCGGGATTCACTAAGGTCCGTGCGCCGATATTCACCAGGTGTCGCTGCTGCGCTGAGGTCCGCCGAAGTTCACCTGCTTTTTTCTGGTGTATGTGAGTGCTTGATCTTGCGACACAAATGGCTTTTTAAATTCTGCGGTTTTTCCGAATCCTTCGGGTTATCCGGCGGCCACGCCCCCTGATTTCTGTCACGCGAAAGTCGGCGCGACTGCGCCAAAAATCGATCGCGTGCGCCACAATTCCGTGAAATACAGCGCAAAGAGGAAATATTCGGGAAAAACCCAACGGATTCACGGCTACGGACCCTTAGTAAATGTGCCCCAGTGAGTGCGTCCTATACAGATGTTTGCACGGGATCTATCATAGATAAGATACTGCCGCGCTATTGCAGTATTGTGCGCTGTGTATGTAAACACCCCCGACCTTTGTATTATGGATGGGGAGGGTCAGCGCTGTAATACAGGAGGTTTATTACTGTTTAGTCAGGGATTACAATGGTTTTGGTGTTCAGCCTCAGATAGCGATAACACTGAGGTGCCTATGGGAATGGAATTTAAAGGGGATGTTTGCACTTTGAACTTTGGAATTTAAAGGGGATGTTCGCACTTGTTTGCTTTTGAGCTGAAATCAATACATTTATAATTCAATTTTGTCCTAATTTTGGCTCCTGAAGTCCATGAAAGTCACATCCATAGATTCTGTCTGCATTACTAATGTCTACAGCCAAAGAGCTCCCCCTATTGGTGGCTACAGACAGGCAGAATTATAACATGTACCTCCCATGAATAATCACCATTGTGGTTCTGTGGCCCCTTGGATGCTCCGGGCCCTATAACAGCGACTGCTGGCGGTATCACTGGGTTTGGGTTTGTCAATATTATTCTCTCTCCAATAACCAAACAATAAATAAAGCCGCATCTGTTAATCTGCTGCCAACTTGGCCCTACATTGATTTTACCTTATTTGTCCTCAAATACCTGGATGTGCACAGATTTTCTTGGCTGTGCACTTATTTTATGGGATATCATCCAGTGGAGTATTTGGTGGGATTTTACAGTGTTGTGCTGCAATACTCCTGCAAGAAGATCTTTCAATGTTATCAGGTCAAGGGCTAAAATTGAAGCGGTTTTGGCTTCAATTTTAAAAATAAAAAATGTGCGGTTTGTATCTGAGCTGACATCTCCCAGCATGCCCTGCAGGATCAGGGTCTGTAATGACCTCTCTCTGCAGGGCCAATGGGCCAGCTATACCGGCGCAAGCTATAGGCAGTTGCGGGCTCGGGGCAGGAACGCCCCATTTTGACCCACTTCGGCAGAGCTCACCTTGCCTCTTGCCTCAGGCAGCACCACCTGAAAAATGATAGGGGACACCATTAGGGGTGCAGTCATCTGCTACAAACCAGGACCTGACACCTAAAAATAGTGTCTCTGTGCACCCGATGTCAGCATTGGTGTGAGACACTGCATGGAGAACCCACTTACCAAAAACATCTTAGGCCACATCTATCAAAACTAGTGCAAACTGCCCTAGGTGGAAGTGTATTGTGCAGGGGGCGCCAAATTCAGGATTTCTGGCGCACATTTCTTTGGCGCCCCCCTACACTGCCCTGACAGAGTCTGACACTTTTTGGTGCATCTTTAACATGGGGCGTGCGTCACAATTTTGGGCGGGATGCAGTTCTATAGCCTCAGGCAGCCGAGAGTTTAGATTCAGCCATGCCACCTGCACCCCATTGACACCACTCCCCGCCCATTTTGTGTTTAGGGGGCATAATGCAGGAAATAGACTCAATTTATTGGACTTATTGGGAATTGCGTCTATTTCAAGAAAACTGACACCCAAGCCCAGATACACGTCCCCATCATGAATGGGCAGTAACAAATTTAGGCAAGTGTGAATACAACCAAATTCATCTAGCGCCGATCCAGCATACACCGATGTATTCAGCAGTCTCAGTTTCTTTAGAAATTAGTCCAAAAGATTTGGGTATTTAGATAAATAAATCAAAATCCAGAGCGGCACCTACTGATGTAACCGTCATGGGTGCCAACAGCCCGGCAAATAAGGTTATTATCTCACCTCATGTGCCTCTGGCCACTATTAGAGAGTGCTGCCTTTATTAGAAAAAGGTTATAACTAGAGATGAGCGAGCATACTCGTCCAAGCTTGATGCCCGTTCGAGTATTAAGGTACTCGAAACGGCTCGTTGCTCAGACGAGTATTTTCCCTGCTCGAGATCGAGCATTTAATTAAAAAAACACAGTGAAGAACAATGAAGAATAGAATAAAAACAGTGAACACAGTGCAGAATAGATTACAGATGTTCGGCACATCTGCTTACTTGTCTGGAGATAGGCGCGGAACGGTGCGAACAAAATAGCATGTGAAGAACAATATATATGTGAAGAACACATTGAAGAACACGGGGAGCAGCGCAGAGACATCGGAGAACAAGACAGAAACACCGGGGAGCAGGACAGAGACTCCGGGCAGCATTCCCTGCCGGATCTTTGTGCTATATGCCTCAGAGAAAGCTTTGTCCTTTGCCTTGTGCCTGTGATTTGATTCCCGTTTGTGACCCCAGACCTGCTCCCATTTACGCTCCTCCGCTGCCTGCCCTGACCTTCTGCTCTGCCTCTGACCCTGAACCCCTGCCGCCTGTCCTGACCTCCTGCCTGTCCCTGACCACGAACTTGCCTTCCGACTCTGTACCTCTCCTTGGCTGCCACTGTGGACAAAGTCCGTTCCGGTGGAATGACCTGGTGGTACCGTTCCTCAGCAAGTCCAAGCCGCTTTGCGGCGAGCTCTGGTGAAAGCGAGTGCCACATAGACTCCGGTCTCAGGTGTCAGCTTGTGTATTGGCATCGTCTACGATGGTCCAGGGGGTTCACTACCACTGAAGCCTGACAGATAGGACCCTGGGGGACAATGTTCATAATTTTTTAGACTGTTTTGGCATTTTTTTTGCACATTTTGTTTGGTGCAGTTATTAATCCAATTAGCAACTTTTTTAGGTGCAAGCAAAAGTCTGGCACTTAGTGGTTTTAAGTGTCTGCACTTTATCTGACATAAGGCACATTTACTTACCCGTCCGGAGGTGTTCACCGAAAGTGCATTGTCCGATGATAATGCACTGTGCCGCGATTCACTAAGATCGTGCGCCCGATACCTGCATGTGTCGCTTCCCCGCTCAGGTCCGCCAGAGTTCACCTTCTTCTTCCCGGTGCATGTAAGTGCTTGATCTTGCGACACAAATGAAAAGTTAAATCCCGTGCTCAGTCCGAATCTGTCAGATGGTCCGACGGCACAACCCATGATTCCTGTTGCATGAAAGCGCAGCCGTGCCACACAATCCCCTGCTAAAATACCTGTCATAGCCATGCAAAATCTGACTAAAGTGCAGCTGTGGACCCTTAGTAAATAAGCCCCAGTGAGTGGCTGATCTGCAGATGTTTGGTCAGCATCCAACCCCATTTTGCGTCAAAAAAGTCGCAAGAATATACCTACTCTGAGCAGGTGCACCTGTAAAAAAACCTCCCTTTTCAATACTGGAAACAAAAGTCCAAATGAAAAATTAACTAAATGCAACATAAAAAATCCTTCGGAGCAGATTTAAAATGTGAAATTTCTCCAGTAAGGACTTCATCATTGTCTATGGGATCATCTCTGGGAGTGATTATTGTCTTATTGTACAGATCTGAGAATATTATCAGTCTCCATTTCTGTACATTATAACAATAAAGGCAAAGACTCATTTGAGCAAGAATTTTATTACTACGGTACGGCGGGCACACATGAATGTAGCCTAAGTCTGATGCACCTTTTTTAGTGACTTTTTGAGTGCATTGGAGTATTGGCGCAATTTTTTTCCAGCAGTTCCCCGAAGTTCGCCGTGATGCAGTTTCCCGGTTTGTGTCTAATTTGTCTTTTTATTTCTCCTGCTTCCAAATGTTTGCACCTTATTTAACATTGATTTGCACCTATATGGGAACAAATAATTGTGCAATAACACGCCAGTCCTGACCACTCTTGGGTAAGGCAATGGTGTGATTTATGCAAAAAAAAATGTGCATAATAAAAACTGTATTTGACAAAGACAAATAAGGTGCAAAAAAAGCTCAGATAAAGGGGGAAAATCTCGAAAGAAGGGGGGGGGGGTTGATAAATCGGCCCCATAGATAGATATGAGATAGATAGATGAATATTTCCCCTCTCTGTGGACATTGCATACAATGCACGGTCTGAGGCTTGAGGTTCTCATGGCCTCGGCTCTGAGGTCACAGTCTTGTTCCTCGCTCATTTCTTTCCTTGCTGTTCTGTAGACACATTGTTGCAGATGGATAATAATTCCTTGCCAGGCGCTGCCCCATACCCGGCCGCACAGAGGGCATCCACATGGGCATTCCCCCGGGGGCAGCACAAACACTTTCTCATGGGGGCAGAACAAAGGACACAAGGATCTGCAACATCGTTGTCATAAGTCATGATCAGGATACATTTACAAAACCTCAGTGTTTTATAGTAGAAGACAATCTCATGCTGACATGCTTGCTGTCAGTGAATGACAGAACCTGAAAACATGAACCCTCCTTATATATCTCACAGCTGCGGTTTTGCTACAAGGTATAAGGGGGAGGGGGGGGGATTGCTCTGTCCAGGGACCTTTTAAACATGGAATAATTCCCAGAGGCAATGGGCAGGATGGGTACAGGGGGCAAGAAGAGGCAACTGGCGGCAGACAGCACCCGCTGCCAGAGGATTACAGTAACACTGCTCATTACATAAGTTCATATCAGGATCTGACTTGTATCTGGTAAGAAGCCAAATGATAAAAATTGCTGAGCAAATCGCTTTCACTCTGGGAATAAATTTAGATTTCGGAAGAGTTTAACAAAAGGTCGGCCCTGAATGTATCAAGGGGTAAACGGAGCAATTTTGGGGAATTTTGCCTTCTATAGTAATGGACTTAGACGCAAATGTGTACAGAGCATCACATCAATTCTTTCTTTATATTTGTTTTTTATTTTATTACCTTATTTTTTACATCAATTTATTTATATTTGTTTTTATTTAATATTTTATTACATTACTTCCATTTCTTTATCATTTGTTTTATTACATTTATTTCATTTTAATGTGTTTTTTCATTTACATCATGTGTTATTTCCATTTATTTATTTTATTGTATTTATTTCATTTTTATTTGTTTTTTTTCTTTTACATTTTCATATTCATTATTTTTTATATCCATTAATTTATATTTATTTTATTGTATTTATTTCCTATATATTTTTATTTTTTTCCTTTATATTTTCATTACATCATTTGTTACATCCATTAATGTATATTTATTTTATTGCATTTATTTCCT
Source organism: Engystomops pustulosus (assembly GCA_019512145.1). Classification (NCBI taxonomy): domain Eukaryota; kingdom Metazoa; phylum Chordata; class Amphibia; order Anura; family Leptodactylidae; genus Engystomops; species Engystomops pustulosus. Next base: position 83,934,850 of record CM033649.1, read on the forward strand.
ATATATTTGTTTTTTTTTCTTTTATATTTTCATTATATTACATCATTTGTTACATCCATTAATTTATATTTATTATATTTATTTTCTATTTATTTGTTTCTTTTTCTTTTACATTTTCATATTCATTACCGTATATGTCATCATTTTTTATATGCATTAATTTATATTTATTATATTATATTTATTTCCTATTTATTTGGTTTTTTCTTTTATATTTTCCTTTTTTATTATAACATTTTTTACATCCATTAATTTATATTTATTTTATTTATTTATGTTATTTTAGGGGTAATTTTCCTTAGCATTTTTAGATTAAAAAAAAATATCACACATTTTGTATCTACTGTCAATGCAGTAAAAAATGAATAGTCATAAAAATTAGATTTTTATATTCAGGAATATGTTGCTATCTGGGTCAGCACCTGGTACAGAGGATGTATTAATAAATGCTACACTGCGGCTTCTATTTTTGGGTTTTCTACAGTCACAGATTCTATGAGCCGCACAGGAGAGGCTGGAGCCCATCAGAGACGTATACAGGAGGTCTCAGATCAGGAGCCCCAAAAACGTCCGCACCCCAACAATGATGAAAACTACAGCTGCACCCCCAGTGCGCTTGGAGGAGCTGCAATCCCGGAATATAAATCCATACACTATACTGTACTATAATATAAAATCAGACACAGTCTCATACAACCGCTACCTGTCAGTTGCATCAGCCGGTAGGTGACCGGGTTCATCTCCAAATAGCAAAGGATCTATAATGTAATGATGAAATCCATGTGCACAGAAGAGAACGTCCCCAATTACAGAATAGTCAGCAAATATCCCAGCGACTGCCCTCATCATCTCCTGCCTGGACTACTGCAACATCCTCCGCAGTGGCCTCCAGAACTAAACTCTGGAGCTTCTCCCATCAACTCTTCACTTTATGTCTAGTCAGCCCAGATATACCCTACTCTCTGCTAATGGTTACCCACAGATACTGAGTTATTATATTATTCACTATTCTGCTGCTGGTGCAGTCACTGTGTACATACATGACATTACTTATCCTGTACTGATCCTGAGTTACATCCTGTATTATACCCCAGAGCTGCACTCACTATTCTGCTGCTGGTGCAGTCACTGTGTACATACATGACATTACTTATCCTGTACTGATCCTGAGTTACATCCTGTATTATACTTTCCTCCCACACTCCAAAACATACTGGTAGATTGATTAGATTGTGAGCCCCATTGGGGACAGGGACGATTGTGACAAGTTCTGTGCTGCGTAATCTGTGTGCGCTATATAAATAAAGGAATTATTCTTTAAAAATCAATATGTGTTACCTGTAGGATCTCTATAGGTAGGATCAGTCAGACTACCATACAAGTGAATGGGACTGAGCTGCAGTACCAAGAAGGACCACTATACAATGTGCAGCGCTGTGTTTGGTAGGCACATAGAAAAATAGAATAAAATTGAAGTGTCAGCATTGTAAGTGAATCTACCACATCTACCATTTTTTGCTACACGCTTTGTACACCAGGGTCCCAGAAGCCCCTTTCTAATAGTTTGGAGTAGATAAACTCTCTAAATAAAATCTAGCAGCTCCCAAATTTTGCTTTGCTTTAAAACAAGAGCATTGGGTAGTGCACATTTAAGTTTTCCAGAATATCTTTCTAATGAGTAAGTTTTATCCTTTTGGGTGCACTGAGGGCGGAGCCACAGGTGTCGGTGCTTAAGATTTCTTCTTTATTACACACCACCGCACCAGTACTTGAGTATTCACAGCTTCCCTTGAAATAAGGAAGAAAATGGGTGCACCAGAAATGATGGCTCCACCCCTAGTGCACTAAGAAGCTCATTTGCATAAACTGAATTATGGAAATAGGGAGAGATATCTGAAGAACAGGAGTAGTTTGACTAGATAGAGCCTTGCACAATGCTGGTTTTTACTTGTGGGGGTATTTGGCAACTGGATGAGGTCCCTTTAAGATGCGATGATACTTGTGTCCTCGGTTTACCTTGGGTTAACCTACACTTTAAATTAGAACTGCCTGTAAATAATCAGGATGTGGTAATTAAAAGAGCTCGTTACAGCCACACAATGAATGTAGGTCACATTCTGTGTGATGCCGGAGGTGTAAGCAGATCAGCGGTGATAAATCATGTAACGCGGCAATGCATGGCTGCACCTTTAAGAGGCGACTTTGTCATAGGCACAACACTAATATCCATTATTAAGTAGAGATCCGGATGAGGACCTGTATGTAACCCTATACGTACACTGAAGCTCTGCTATAGGGACCACATCAAAGATGATAGAAAATTCGTTCCACCGGGTGGTGATATAATTACAGAGGAGATCAGACTCCCCCTGAGGGTGATGGCACACGTGTCGTTTTGAATGCGTTTTTGGGCCCTTTTTAAGCAGTCCGTCAAAAAACGCATCCGTTTTTGACAGGTTTGATCAATTATCTTAATTATGACGGGTCAATAATGGATGCTTTTTCGAAAACGCACTGCTTAAAAAACAGCCCAAAAACGCGTTCAAAACGCCACGTGTGCCTTCACCCCTCGAGAGACCTATTGGAGCTTATTTACTAAGGGTCGCGGATCACACTTTTCATGGTTTTCGGGATTTGCGCAGCTTTGACAGGTATTTAACAGGGGTCTGCGCTGGGATTGTGTCGTACACGATCGGATTTTGGCACAGCTGCACTGGCTTTCATGCGGCACATATCGTGGGCAGGCCGTCGGACAATTTGACTGATTCGGACTGAGCGCGGGATTTAACTTTCAATTTATGTCGCAAGTCAATGCACTTACATGCACCAGGAAGAAGAAGGTGAACTCCGGGGACCTGAGCGGGGGAAGCGACACATGCAGGATATCGGGTGCACAATCTTAGTGAATCGTGGCACAGCACATTATCGTCGGACAATGCACTTCGGGAACTCCGCAGGACCCCCATTATGAGCCGCATTATGTAACAGCATCGCATAGGTGAAAAAAAAAAAAAAAAGCTTAAATTTTGCTATAACAACTAGATACATTTACCATTTTTGGATTTATTTTTGGAAAAAAATTCAAAAGAAAAAAAAAGGACAATTTTCCAAAAATGTATAATTTTATCCGAAAGGAAACGACAAAATGATACATTTTAGTTTGCGTCCTGTAAATAGATTGCAAACATTTTTTTGGGTACACTAAGAAATTTAAAAAAATATATATATTATTTTAAGCCAGATAATTAGGGCTTATACTGTCCTGTAGAAAGACTGAAGACTGTTAACCAGTGATCTGGAGCATTCAAGCTTTAGTGTCAACTAGGAGGAGCCTTATCATACGCCAGTGCTGAAAACCCTGCCCCCCTTGTGGCACCACCAGATACATGAAGCGGCTCCTCACAGCTGCATAACATTTATCTCTATGCCAGGTCATATGTGCAGAGGGGAACTTTGAGTTGTAAAAGTTCACCTGCTGCAGCAAGTGCACAGGACTGGCGCCGGAACCGGACCACTCCCCCACCGGCTGCACCCCTCTTCACGCCCTTAGCGCAAATGGGGGAAATAATCACTATTACTGGCGATTCGCTAGCAACTGCGATTATTTTAGGGCTTCTAGAGCCCCCCAGTGTGTTCTGTAACCACTAAGCGTCGCGCCTATACAAGAGTTGTAACCACCAAGCGCATGTGCAATAGTGCATTTATGTGTTAGCCCAATTTGGCCTTCAATTAAGAAAGGCGAATCGATTCACCACCAAATAGTTTCAGATTTTTTTGGGATGAATCTTCTATATATGATAATAACAGACGTCTTTTGGATTTGTTAGAATGTCCATTGATTTTGCTGGACTTTTTCCTGTTATTGTCCATTTGCGCCACCACTGGTAAACGATGGATGTAGGTAAACCATTTGTCGGGGGAGGGGAGGCCTCCCTTTAAATGATCACATTCTCAGATATTGTACTGATATTGCTTTGGTATCCTGGGTACATCTCTATGTGGTCATAGGCAGCTGCCTACTTTGCCCACCCTTGTCCTTGTCTGTTCCGATAGAGTTTTGTGCATTATACACCGTGCACGGGGAGGTACTCGCTCTTCGTTACGGTAATAATTCCAGGCTGCGGATTGCTAAGCGGTGGAAAGGTGGATGTGGAATCATCAGTATTAAGTGGAGCTGACAGGCGAGAAAAGTCATACAGATTACATATCCTGCGCGCCGTCAGACCCGTTAAATAAACACATTAGGGATGATTCATCAAAAGTGTCTGAGAGCAGAACATGGCAACCAATCAGAGCTCAGCTCTCATCTTCCCACAGCTGGTTATAAAATGAAAGATGAGATGTGATTGGTGGCTTTGTGCATCTAGAACAGTTCTTCTCTCTGAAAATTTCCCCAAGTTTCCATCAGATTTAAGAATAATGATCCCTCTGATCTTATAACTTTACTCCGATATTGCTCAGAACAAACCGAAATCTAAAAAGGACAGGGGGGCCACAATATGAGGAGGGTGGAGGACAGGGGTGGCC
>CM033649.1:83939441-83998319 GCA_019512145.1 Engystomops pustulosus
CCCAATATGAGGAGGGTGGAGAGGAAGGGGTGGCACATAGAGGGGGTGGAGGACCAAGGGGGGCCACATATTGGAGGAGGGTGGGAAAGGGGGTGGCCCATATGAGGAGGGTGGAGGACAGGGGGTGGCCACAATATGAGGGGTGGAGGACAGTTGGGGGGGCCACAATATGTAGGAGGGTGGAGAACAGGGGGGACACAATAATGAGTGAGGGGTGGGAGGACAGGCGGGGGCCACAACTGAAGTGGGCCAGGGGGCATTAGGAGGGTGGAGGACAGGGGGGGCCAAATATGAGGAGGTGGAGGACAGGGGGGCACAAAGATGAGGGTGGAGGTGGAGGACAGGGGTGGCCACAATATGAGGAGGGTGGAGGACAGGGGGGCCACAATATGAGGAGGGTGGAGGACAGGGGTGGCCACAATATGAGGAGGGTGGAGGACAGGGGGGCCACAATATGAGGCCCAATATGAGGAGGGTGGAGAGGACAGGGGTGGCACATAGAGGGGGTGGAGGACAGGGGGGCCACAATGTGGAGGGTGGAGGGACAAGGGGTGGCCACATATGAGGAGGGTGGAGGACAGGGGGGCCACAATATGAGAGGGTGGAGGACAGGGGGGCCACAATATGAGGGGGGTGGAGGAACAGGGGGGAACAATATGAGGAGGGGTGGGGAGGCACAGGGGGGCCACATATGGGAGGTGGAGGACAAGGGGGGCCAATATGAGGAGGGGTGGAGACAGGGGGGGCCAAATATGAGGAGGTGGAGGACAGGGGGGCACAAAGAGAGGGTGGAGGTGGAGGACAGGGGTGGCCACAATATGAGGAGGGTGGAGGACAGGGGTGGCCACAATATGAGGAGGGTGGAGGACAGGGGGGCCACAATATGAGGAGGGTGGAGGACAGGGGTGGCCGTGGAGGACAGGGGTGGCCACAATATGAGGAGGGTGGAGGACAGGGGGGCCACAATATGAGGAGGGTGGAGGACAGGGGTGGCCACAATATGAGGAGGGTGGAGGACAGGGGGGCACAAAGTATTGAGGGGGGGGGATGGCGGCCAAACACTATGAGGGGAGGGGAGGATTATGGATAAAATCAAAAAGACGGATATATATATGAAGCTGGTGCATTATGGGTGTTGTTATGGAGTCCATAGGAGGGAACAGGAACGGGCATATATTATGTGGGGCGGCCATTAATGTCGATATTATACTATGTTTGGGGTGGGGCAATGGTCTGGTTAGGCAAAAGGGAGGAGGCTTTTGTCCAAAGTTGGGGGTAAGAGGTTGCATTTTACATTACTTTCCAGTCTACTCCTACACCCTATCTCGCAACAATTAGTTTACCAATCACAGGGGATTAGGCTGTCAAAGAGATTGTGGGCTGCCCCAATTCGTTTGTACAATTTTTTTTAAATGATGTGATGTCCTCTCTAGGGATTTTACCGATACGAGAACAATTTGGGATTGGATACGTTATTAGTGCGTATACAAGTGATAAATCAATACCCAAAACGATAATCTGCCATTGAAAATCCATAATACCTTTTTCAGGTATCTGCACAAAATGGGACTTATTTACTAGGTCCGAGAACATGATTAGCATCCCGTCGGGCTTTTTCGTGCTTTGCGCGGGGACTAAGCTGTGGGACAGGGATTGTTAAGGAGGGTTGTGTTTGCAACGATCGGATTTTGGTTGTGCATCGCGAGCGCTTTCATGAAACAGAAGAAATCGCAATTGGATGATCCGACGGATTTGGACGAGCGCGGGATTTACGTTTTCTAAAATTGGGTCGCCAAAGATCAAAGCACTTTACAGCGCCAGAGAAGAAGAGGGTGAACTGTTGGATGGCTGAGGGGGAGCAAGCGGACCACATGCGGAGATATCGGTGCGAACATATCTAGGTAATCACGGGCGAGTGCATGATCATTGGACACTCCGGATCGGGGAATGGAATGCGAGGACGGGTAAGTAAATGTGCCCCCAAGTGTTGCATCATTTGTGTTTGTAAAGACTTATTCCACATCTGCATCTGTCAGGAATCCGCAATAAATGTCATATTCTGACACATTTGTTATACTTATTATAAAACATTTGAAAGAAGTTTGCACTGAAAAATAACGTGCAAAGTCCGACAGAAAAGTGGGCAGGGGCTTTTATAAATGTAGCCTACGAGTGAGTAATGACTAACAACATAGATTGATAATGGCGCAAACAACACTTCGTCCCACCATGCATAGGAAATGAACAGATGAGCCCTGTCAAAAATTTGCCGCATCTAAAATCTCGTTATGAACCCTGTATTTGAACAGAGACAGCGAGCGCAGGCTAGAAAGACAAATTAGGCACAAAAAAAGCATAACTATAGAGGACCAACCAAAAAAGCACAAGGAAATAAAAGATAAGGCTTGGAGGAGCGCAGAGCAGATACCTGGTATCCCCTCCGCTCCACCTAATGATAAGTCATATTTATATCCAGAGTACAGTATCTAACAACCTATAATTCAACCTCCTCGATCCCTCGTCACCGCATATAACACATAATAACAATATATTTTTTGAACGGAAACTAAGTTACACAGCCCGCGCTCCATGGTGACAACTAATATAACCCCTACAGTGATGAAACACTAATTGAATCCTTTCCTACGGCTTTTGTGAGGACGGGGGCTACACCAGGAACAGAGACTCTTTAAGATGTTTAAGTCTTTGAGAACCAAAAATAACTGAAGGTACAAAAGATATGGGGCTCATTTACTTAACCAGTCTAGTGATGTGATCCCTGAAAGTTGCATTTCCGGACAGGAATGCAAGTGACTCGCCACCGGTCCGATATCCTGCATTCTTTTTTTGTGTACGTTGTCCTTTTTTCGCTTAAGAAGGTCTCTGGGAGTTCCCGTCTTCTTCTGGTGGCATGTAGTGCATTGGATGCGACACAATTTTAAAAGGTAAAATCCTGGCTCAGTCAGAAATCAGTCGATCGTCCGCCGGCCCCCCGCCCAATTTCTACTGCATGAAAGCAGTCAGTTGCGCTACAATATGATCGCGTAGCGACACATCAATCTTAGTTAAATACCAGTCACGGCGGGCTCAAATCCCGAAAATGTCGGAAAATCCAACGAAAGTGCGCCCACGGATCCTTAGTAGTAAAATAAGCCACATTGTAATTTTGGGGAGAAAATGGATAGAACAAATATGACATGCTTGGCATTAAAAATACATATGGTAAGATGGAGGTGTGAAATGGGTCATATGTTAGACGCGGAAAGATTTGAGGGTGACGGTCAAAACGTGGCGTTAAACGACATGAGTTTTCAAACACCATCACATACAGCCGAGAAGAGGAGAAGAATTGCCTAATTCCACGGCTGTCAACATTAAGTTTACCAAAACGATGAGTTGTTAAAGCTAGAGGGTAGATTAGATCATGTATGGCAGCAGCGTATGAACGGGCCTAGCCGGTCATACACACTGGTGTGTGCTGCGCAATGCAGCAAACAACCCACCGCAACATGTAACCATTTAAACACCCCCAGGGGAAAGCCGCCAGTGGCATTTAAATGGCGACGATATGTGGCGCGCCACCATCTTGGGAGATCACACACCCCCCCTCTGATGACATTCATATTGATCCAGTCAATGTGAGGCTCACCAGCATGTAACTGTGCCCATGGAACATGTTTACAGGTCAGTGGAGAGAATCCAACATATACGGCATACAGTGTTACTAACCAAGATATGTTAGGGTAAATATAATCTAGTTATATAGCTCCATAATGATTCTGCAACGCTTTATAAAATCATAGGGGCATTATACAAAATATAATATGGAACAATAGGAGTGAGGGCCCTGATCCCTTACAGTCTATGAGATCAATTAGATCGCTTGGGGTTCATTACCCTATGGGGTCAAAATCAGTGCATTTAAAGGTAAAAAAAAAATTTTTTTTAAATAATAAAAACACTAAAGTTTATAAAAACAAAAAACCCCTCATTCCTTTGAACTTACATAAAAAATAGATAAACAGATGAAAATCATGAACTGTTTTGTCGCGTCCCAAAATGTCTGATCTATCAAAATATAAAAAACAGTTATTCCAGCGAGTGAACTCCATAACGTAAAATAGGGCCCCAAACGTCCGAATCGCACTTTTTTGGCATTTTGCAAACCATTAAATAGTGATACAAAGGTTTTACCAGGTTCCCAAAATGGTAGCAATGAAAATGTATTAACCCTCCGCAAGAAGAACTGGCACAGGCCTGTAAAGATGGGATGAAAAGGCTTCAGAAAATGGCAAAAAATGAAAGACCCAAAGAATAAAGGGGAGGTGGCATTTGGAGCGCAAAAATGGCAAAAAATCCCTTTTTTTGGGCAAATTTTACCAGATTTGGAAATTTTTAGTACCACTAATAATAAAATAAGACTGGAAACAGAAATAATAAATTAAGTTTTTCTAATTGAAAGAAAAGAAAGAAAAAGAAGACCTCATAAGAGAAAGATGGATGGGTATTAGAGAGGTAGATATGAGATAGATAGATAGGAGATATGAGATAGATAGATGATAGATAGATAGATATGAGATAGATAGATAGATATGAGATGATAGATAGAAGATGATAGATAGATAGATAGATAGCTAGAGATGAGATAGTAGATAGGAGAGATAGATAGATAGATATGAGATGATAGATAGATAGATATGAGAAGATAGATAGATAGATTAGATATGAGATAGATAGATTAGATAGCTAGATATGAGATAGATAGATAGATAGATAGATATGAGATAGATAGATAGAGATGAGATAGATAATAGTAGAATAGATATGAGATAGAAGATAGATAGATATGAGATAGATTAGCTAGAGAGACGATATGAGATAGATAGATAGATAGATAGATGATATGAGAAGATAGAAGATAGATAGATAGATAGGAGATAGATAGATAGATATGAGATAGATAGATAGATAGGAGAGAGATAGAAGCTAGATAGATAGATAGATAGATAGATAGTAGATAGATAGATAGATATGAGATAGATAAGAATAGATGGATAGATATGAGCTAGATAATGATATATATAGAAGATATGGTAGATAGAGAGATAGATATGAGATAGATAGATAGATAGATAGATGAGATATGAGATAGATAGATAGATAGTAGATAGATATGAGATAGATAGATAGATAGATAGATATCTTCTATAATGTTTTCTATAAGATGAGCATCATCTGTTTAAGGCTCCACTTGGGATATTATAGATACTGTACATTGTGTAGTTCATTGAGTTTGGTAAACATATATATACTGGTATCAGCCCCATAACCTAAGCAGAATGTAATTTAGCGGTAATTGTGTAGCAGCTGCCGGATAACGCATGGCCAGCAGGGGGGCGAGCACGATACGACATGTCCAAGACTGTGTGGGTTATTATTGTCCCCCATGTGTGCTGGACCATACCAGATGTGATGAGGGGAGAGAATATGTGGCGAACAGGACTCTGGACTAGAAACGGATGATTGAGGTTCTTACTGTCAATGGCATGTGAAGCCATCAAGCCATCATAAGTGTGTGTGTCAGTGTGTGTATGAGTGTGTGTGTGTATATGAGTGTGTATTATGTGTGTGGTTGGTGTGTATGTAAGTGGGTGTATGAGTGTGTATGCAAGTGGGCTGAGTTGTATGTATGTGGGTTTATGAGTGTGGTATGAAAGTGTGGTATGTATGAGTGAGTATGAGTGTGCATGTGAGTGGTATGTAAGTGTGTGTATGAGTGTGCATGTGTATGCAGGGGTGTTGTAGCAAGAAGAGGAGGGGACCCAAGCAGATTTCTGCATGGAGGCCCCTTTCTCATTAAAAGGGGAACCAAGATATAAGCCGAGGTACTAGTTTTACCACAAAACACTGGGAAACCATTGACTCGAATAAAGCCAAGGGTGGGAATGCATTGGTCACAGCCTCCCAGTATATAGCCCTGCCTGCCCCCTGTAGGAGTATATAGCCTGCTGCCCCCTGTAGGATATAGCCTGCTGCCCCTGATAGTATATAGCATACTGCCACCTATCGTATATAGCCTGCCGGACCCCCTGTAGATATAGCCTGCACCCCCTGTAGTAGAATAGCCTGCCTGCCCCCTGTGTATATAGCCTGCATGCCCCCTGTAGTATATCCCATACCGCCACCTATAGTATATCGCTGCCTGCCCCCTTGTAGTATATAGCTTGCCAGCACCTGTAGTACCGTATATAGCCTGCCAACCCTGTAGTTGTTTCTTTTAGCCAACAGCATCATGGAGTCTATAGCTTGCCAGCCCTTTAGTATAGAGCCTGCCTTCCAATGTAGTATTAGGACAGCACCCTGTAGTAATATAACACGCCCCCTGTAGTATCTAGCTGCCATCCCCTGTAGTATATCGCATGCCAGCCCCCGTAGTATTATAGCCGCCAGGCCCCCTGTGTATATAGCCTGCGCCCCCTGTAGTATATAGCCTGCCAGCCCCCGTAGTATATAGCCTGCCCGCTCCTGTAGTATATAGCCTTCCAGCCCTTTAGTATATAGCTGCACAGACCCCTGTAGTATATAGCCTGCCAGCCCCCAGTATATATCGCCATCGCTCAGCTCCCCTGTAGTATATAGCCTTCCTAAGCACTTTATGGTATATTAGGCCTGCTGCAGTCCCCCTGTTAGTATCAGCCTGCACCAGCCCCTGTAGATATATAGCCTTTCCAGCCCCCGTAGAATAGAGCTGCGTCAGGCCCACTACTTGTAGTATATAGCATCCTGCCAAGTCCCTGTGAGTATTAGCCTTCCAGGGTCCCTTTAGTATATATCCTGCCATGGCGCACCCATTGTATGTGAGAGTATAGTCCTTGCAGCCCGTCTAATAATAAGCCTGCCAGCTCCCATGTAGTATATTGGTGTGGTGTTCCCAGCTCCTGTTTAGTATATAGCCTGCCAGTCCCCTGTAGTATATAGCCTGCCAGCCACCTGTAGTATATAGCCTGCCAGCCCCCCTGTAGTATATAGCCTTCCAGCCCTTTAGTATATAGCCTGCCAGCCCCCCTGTAGTATATAGCCTGCCAGCCCACTGTAATGTATAGCCTGACAGCCCTTTAAAGTGTATAGCCTTCCAGCCCCTTAAAATATATAGCAAACCCACCCTTTAGTATATATTGCCTATAGCTTGCCGGTAAAAAAAATATATATATAAACTGACTACTCACCATTCCGACGGCCCGGTTGTGCTCCTCTTCATCTTCATGCCGCAGGTCCGTGACAGCTCCATGTCTTCATGTGGGCCGGCACCAGGTCTGCGACAGCTACGTGCGCACGGCCCGGCAGGCGCACTCTGTGATGTCAGTAGCTGCTGACATAACAGTTGTGTGCCGGCTGGGCCGTGCGCACGTAGCTGTCGCAGACCTGGTGCCGGCCCACGTGAAGACATGGAGCTGTCACGGACCTGCGGGCTAGTTATAGTCTTTATTATTTTATAATATATTATACTTTAGGGTACATTAAGTAAATGATGGATGAGCGTGGGATCCTAAAGACATAATGTAGACAATTGTGGGCGTGAAACTTTCTGCATCTGAGACAGTCCACGAGTGAGACCACAAAGAACTAGGATTCTACCCTGCCGTGTCCTTACAATGCTTTGGAGGCTTTTGAATGTCCACCACTTGAGATTCAAAAGGTGGTCAGGGGTGGTCCCACACAGAACTTAGGCCATATTTATCATCATGCGTTGGGTAGCCCTGAAATATCCCAAAGCGACTTTTGCTACCAGCTTGTGATTATCTATACCACTCCGACACCTTCACGCCAGCGATAGTGGGCCATCGCGGGGCGTTACTGTCCCCCAATGTCTCACACCCGCTGAAGCCGCAACGTTCAAAAGTGAAATGCCTGCTTAGGACCCCCCTGATCATCAGGGCTTTACTTTTAGACCGATTTGATGAACCTTTCCCCATTGGATGCACCTAACCTTTTATATTGATTATGAAAACATGGCATGAAAATGTTATAACCCTCAAGCTCTTAGACCAGCATGGCGACCCCCCCCCCCAGGACCCACCTAATGGCACATTTGCCAGAGTGGCACTCACAGCCTCTATATGGGCACCTGCGCCATCACCGAGTTCAAAGGTAGCAGAACGGACTCAGGCTCTTCAGCCCAGTCCCTGGAAGGAAGCTACAATGACTAATCCAACTTCTTCTCCTTCTTTCTAATGTATTGTAGTCCTCAGGTGCCTATACAAGTTAAACCTGTTGCAGTTTAAGTTACTGCTGAAATTGTCCGCATTGCACTTTACAAAAAAAAAAATAATATGCGGGTTTGGTTTGTAGTTTGGGAACTTGGTGTCTAAAGGTGTTTGCCACCACCTGTCTTAGACTATAGAGAACAGTATTTTCTGTTCTTCTACTCCTTCAGGGGACCATAGACATATAGATAAGTTTGTCCAAATCAGTCCTATTTCAAACATGACTAGAGATGAGCGGACGCCATAATTTCGTTTTGGGTTCGGCCACCGACCCAGAAGTATTGTGGGATTGTTGGCCAAATGGTAAATTGTGCCCCTTGTTACTAGTCATGGCATGATGGGGGTCCCATACATATTTGTATCTCACACATTTTCCATTAATGTGCCACATTTATCACTTATATATTTATACACTATCGTACATTTTTCACGAACAAGCTGTAGCATAATGGGGCTCATTTAGCTAAGGGGTCACACTACTCGCTTTCGTCGGACGGTTCGCCTTTTTTGGGAATGCACGGCTTGGACCTGAGAATCCTTACACAGGGGTTCGGCACAGGGGGCAGGGGCTTTATACTCTCTTCACGTACGCTCCTGCGGTCCTTTGTGCTGGGTGCAACGGGACTTGCAGACACTTATGGAGGGGGCAGGGGGGGGGGGCTGGGCTCTCTCTCCCTGCACTGTCATCCGTCACCGTCTCACATCTCTTAGTTGCGGGCGTGCGATCCAACTTATCTGACTGATGCGGATTTAACTTCCAAATTGGGGGCCAATTTACTTACCCTCCAGTCGCGATCCAGCGGCGGGTTCTCCGACGCTGATTCGGGTTCTGCTGGATTCACTAAGGTCCGTGTGCCGATATTCACCAGGGTGCTCTGCGCCGAGTCCGCCGAAGTTCACCTGCTTTTTTCTGGTTATGTGAGTGTCTTGATCTTGCTACACAAATGGCTTTTATCTGGCAACGTTTTTCCCGAAAAATCCTTCGGGTTGTCCGGCACCACGCCCCCCAGTTCTGTCGGGGCGAGTCTGGCGCGATTGACGCAAACATCGCGTGCGCCGCAATCCCGTGACATACAGCGCAAAGCGGAAATATTCGGAAAACCCGATTGATTCCGCCGTCTGCGGACGCCTTAGTAAATATGTGGGCCCCAGTGTTTGACATATGCACTTTTGGTGAACTCTGCTGACCACGTAAGTAAATTTTCCCCATATGTATATAAACGTTCACCACCTCCAATCTTTAGTGTTCAGGTTTAATGCTGGGCCTCCTGAACCTTGCCCCAGAGAGTTCTAGGCCTGCTACCTCTGGCATATTCCCCTGGACCCATTGGTCACTTAAAGAGAATGGGACCCCCTTCTTGTGATAGGGGGGCATTCTCATGACTGAGGTCCCACTTAACGGACTCCCACCAATTATATGTTATTGACTATGCAGTAGATCAAGGATAATAATCAAACTTAGCAAAACGCCCTTTAATATCGGATAGATTATCAACCCCCAAAGTAACCTCCAACTTGAGAACTTGGGTCCACAAAGATCCTGATCTGGTCCTATAGGTTATAAAGGGCCCCAACATGTATAATAATGTGACATATGTAGAGGTAACTGAACTCTACAAGAAAAAAAGGAGACCAAAAAACAAGCAATACAGTGGATCATTACAGGTTATAATCTACGAAAGCCTAATACCACCAACAGTCCATAAACTCATCAGATACCGGCTTCATAAGCTGCTGAGAAGACCGTAGAAAACCCATCTTCTGCTCATCTTCCCCCATGGAATCATGATTTTCACTCAGATTAATTGGTTTTGTGCAGAACTTGTCCAATCTCTTTTCCTACCATATTCCCACATAGATTAATGTTTCTACGTGAACGAGTGAGCTCATAACGATACACTTTCTTATTTTTCCGAAAATGTGGATGTTTCTGACATTATGGTGATGGGGTTAGTGAGACAAGGTGACTGGGTTGTCGGATGGGATTTAGTAAGTCAGGGGAGCAAGTCATATTCAAGCCTCTTGATGAATGTTTGGGCCGAACATTACCAACGAATCTCAAAATCTTACAGGGATGTCTAGTTATGCGCTAGGGAGTCTGGGTAATGCAGGGAGGGAGCTTTATATCTTGGATAGTTATAAGGCTTCTTTCTATGGAGGACCTTCCCTTTTCTTCCATTACACAGATACACATTCATGTGTATTCTCATTTCTCCTGTGCACCGGGGGTGAAATGGGTTTTGTTGGTGGGGGTGGAGGGTAAGGGGGGGGTGCAGGGAAATCAAACCTTACCTCTAGGTTCTCCAAATTGCTGCGATCACTGGGGACCTTAACAAAGGGGACACTGTCAATTTATATGGATCACCCTGCAGATTTCGCACAACCACCCACAATCTTGTGTAAAGTAGGTTATCCTGACCCGCTCCAGCTTTAGCTAGTCATAACCAGAATTCATCTTAGGCTACATTCCACGATGTATGCCCGCGTAACGTATACGTCGGGCTACTCGGGCCTGCGGAGAGGAGCAGGGGATGAGCGTCTGCTCCCCCCCGCCCCTCTCCATAGGAAGATAGCAGCGCACGGCCGCTGTAATACGAAAAGTAGGACATGTCCTATATTTTCCTGGCTACGGAGGGTACGGTGCCGCACGTGTGCTGCACCGGCCCGCTCGCCGTACAGCCGTGAGCCCATAGAAGTTTTATGGGGACGTATATCGCCCATACATACTTCGCCGTATATCCGTCCCCCATACATGTGTGTGAAGTTCCTTATTCCTGATGCACCTTTTACGTATCTTTTTATGACTTTTTTAGTGCATTTTGGGTTTTGCACAATTTTTTGCACCTTTTTTGCAGCAGTTGGCAGTATTTGCCCATGACCAGTTCCTGGTTTGGCACCTAATGAGCACTTTTACCCGGACCTGCGGAGTTCACGAAAGTGCATTTCTGACGTACGCCCTGTGCCGCGTTCACTAAGACGTGCGCCCATATATCCTGCATGTGTCGCTTCCCGCTCAGCTCCACCGGATTCCCCTTCTTCTTCCGGTTATGATCTTGCCGACACCATTTGAAAGTTAATCCCGTGCTCAGTCCGAATGCAGTCGGATCATCAAGGCATGCCCCCCATTTTCTGTTTGCATGAAAAGCCGGAGCAGTCCGGTCACAATCCCACTGGGTGCGACATCAATCCCCATTTAAATAACCTGGTCCTCACGGCGCAAATCCCTAAAACGTAGGAAAACCACCGAAGTTCGGTTTGCGGGCCCGTAGTAAATAAGCCCAACATCTTTTGTAGTTCTCCTGCTTCCAGATGTTGCTCCTTATTTAACATTGATTTGCGTTTATATAGATTCAAATAATGTGTATAACACGCCAGCCTGACCAGGCCTTCGGAAAGGGCAATGCTGTGATTTGTGCAACAAAATTGCGCCTCTTTACCTTTGGCGTCTAATAAGGCTCAAAACTGCATGGCAAAGAGCCAAAACCAAGACACATTAGTGCAAAAAATAGACTCACAAATGCGGCAACAAGAGCGCAGAGAGGGGAAATAAGATTAAAATGACCCCCCCCCCATTATTTGCCCATAACTTATAGTTTTCCTTGAGAGACCCATAAGGCTGGTACGTCAATAAAGGTGAATTATATTTTCCACTGCTGAAGCCTGAATTATTCTTTCTTTAATTTAACTTATACTGAATTTTTTCACACATTTCTCAAAAACTTTCGATTAACATATTGCCCAATTGACTAAGTGCTTGCGCCATTGTTCGGACTTTGCACCTACTTTTCAGTGTCAAACTGCTCGCACAGGTAGTCAATGAATGTGTCTGGCGCACATTTGTGTCGGCCGCAACCGTTTGGTATCCACAGCTGCTCTATGCTTTACACACACAAATTTCTGCACTGAACGGGGCGTTACGGGGCTCATCCGGACCACGCGCCGGATTTCATGCAAAAATCAGACAGAATTGTACTGCCGCCTCATGTTAAGCTGCACCAAAAAATGTTGGTGCACTCTGTTGGAGCAGTGCAGGGGTCGCCAGATCAATGAATAACTGCGCACAAATCCTGAATCTGGCGCCCCGCAACACACACAGGTAACTTCAAAACCATACCACTGCACGTTCTTATTGATGTCCCATGAGTTAGATTGTTACTACTGGACGACTGTCAAAGCATCAGCTTAATGCTCACCATACTATCTATAAGGAGAACATCCTACAAGCCTCAGGTGTAGACAACCATGTCTCACCATGACAATCAAAAACAGGCAATGCTTTGCGGTCTGGTATGAAGAGCCAACTTGTAAGGGCTTGGAGAATAGATAGACAGAGAAATAGATAGAAAAAATATAGTAGGGTACATTAATCATAGGGGTCTCAGTTTCGCCTTTTTTGCGCTGGTTTGCTCTCTTCTTTTTGGCTCTGATCTATGATGGATCTGGTTCTGCCTTAGTAAATGGCACTTTGGATTTGTCTCATGTCTGATTCATTTGCGCCTAAATTTGCGCCAATTTGTCTCAATTGTTAGATCTCATTTGTGAGCATAATGAAGGAGAGAGCAAAATGTGACGAACGTTCAGGGCTTCATCGCTGCCCCAAAAAACTATCATTGTGATGTAACTGCAGGGACTAAAAGTACAGAGATGTTGAAAAAATTTCAAATTCTGCTGAAATGAGTCTTTTCGTTTTATTAAAGTTTGACAGAAATGATACTGCTAATACTTCTCAGATCTGTACAATAAACAATATCAATCACAGAGATGAATCCCCTAGACAATGATGTCGATCTAGAGAAGTCGTTACTGGCGAATGTTACATTATAAAACTGCGCTGAAGTCTTTTCCATGTTGCATAGAGGGCATTTCTTCATTTTGGAAAACGAACCTTTGTTTTTAGTAAATGACAAGGGATTTTTTGGAAGTGCAGCTTGCTTCAAGTAGAGCATTTTTGGCGCCTTTTGTTCATCTTGTTGGCGCAAATTAGTGAGAGATCCCGTGCAAACCTGTATAGCAGCCGATCACGTGTCAGATAAGGCGCGGGACTCAGAAACCACAATGCCCGGACTTGCGTCTGCCAGAAAATGTCGGCAAAAAAAGCACAAATTAAGATGTGGCCAGATTATTGCACAAAAAAACGCTGGAAACAGTCTAACAGACTATATTAAATGTCCCCCCATAGCTCTAAAACTGATAGAGATAAATGAGAGATTCTTAGAAAGCAGTGCTGGTGAACCCTATGGCACTGGTCCAATGTGGCACTCAGAGCCTTCTCGTGGCACCCAAGCCTCTCCCGCACAGAAGTTCACCGACAGGACAGTCCAAGGCAGAGGCCCTCGTCATATACAGAAACCTGTAAGAAAAGCTGCAATGATAGTCTGAATTTTCTCTCCTTCTTTGTATTGGGGGTTTTGGCCTCAGGGAGCCGATACATTTTGAAAGTTTGGCAGAACAGGAAGCAATAAACTTACGAGCCTTGTCCCTCGATGATAAATTAGTGGGATTGGTTGTAGTTTGGGCACTTGATCCTAAAGTTCCACCATCACTTTTATAAACCTTTAGCTAGACGAGAGTACCTAGACATGAATAATTTGCCTATATATAAACTTTTTTGATATAAATGAAGCATAGATACATATGTAAATAGTGGATACAAAGATAATTAATGAACAAACATGATTCATTCCAACGCGACATTTTGGATAATGAACCTTTTTCAGACATCTTGAAGAACGCTCATATCTCGCTATATGTGCGCAAACTCGTCTGCAAAGGCCGAGCCCTGCACAGTGCAGTAGGCGGCGCGCCGTGCGCGCACTCTGCATAACCGGCTTTGAAGACATGTGGCAGCTACAGCGAGCTGCATGCTGATGACATTACCAGAGCCCCTCTGTGCTGTAGCTTGATAGGCAGTTACACCTATCACCTCCCTTCAGCTCCGAGGGTGAAGACACTACCTGGCGTTTTGGCCGTTTTTTTACTAAGTGCTTTTTTCCGTCGTTAACACGCATGCGTTTAAAAAACCCATGCCGTTTTTTTAAAACGCATGCTTTTGTTTGAATACGCATGTGGTTTTGTCCGTTTTTCATTGCGCAATTTCGGGAAAACTGACAAAACGCATGGTTTTCAAAACACGCATGCGTTTTTAAAAAACGGATGCGTTTTTTAACGCATGCGTTTTTAACAATCTGAAAACGCACTTAGTAAAAACGCCCAAAAACGCCATGTGTGTCCTTCACCCTGAGGCTGCGCTCACACGTCATTTTTCAGGTGCCTTCTTTTTTATGTCAAACACCAGGAGTATAGTTTAAAAAGTGGTGTAAAATACACTTGTCTATGATATGTTTGCACCCCATTCTCATCCACATCTGCTTTTAGCTTCAAAACTGCATCTGAAATTTTAATGTGGTGGTCCGCACCCTACACACGTGCTCAGCACAGATCAGTAGATCAACAGCAGGAGGAAGTTGATCCTAACAGGGAACACCTGTGAAGCTGAAGTACAGAGTAAGCTACATTCATCCAAACGTGTGGGGACATATATAAATCAGACGTAATAGACGGTGTGTCCGATACATCCCCTATACACTTCTATGGCCTCATGGTGGCCGTAGGAGCGTACTGTGCGCACCGTGCGGCACCGCAACCGCTCCGCAGCCTGTATAAAGATGTAACTGTCCTGTCTTTCTGCGTGATACGGCGCTGTGCTCATCCCCTGCTCCTCTCCACAGCGCCGATGTATGCCCACCGTACTACGTTATGGCTGGAATACATTGTTTGATGTTGTCCAACTCGAGTAACACCCCAGGGCCCTTCTATGCCAGTTTCATCTAAGGGTATTCCCGCTTGTACGTATTGTCACTATACTTGTTTCACACTTTGGGTCATTCTCTCTCTGAACGAGGGTCCTCATGACCTCTTTCTGGTACCTTCCCAATTAGAGAGTTGTCCACACCTGTTGCTCAACCTCCATCCAAGTTATGGACTGCCCAACACAGCCAAGCTAATAGACTATTATCGCTATTTATTAGAGGAGCGAGGAACTGCACTTTCACAGCCACTCTCTCGCCGCGAATGTGATCACCCTTTAAGCCGCTCTGTCCATTGGTTCTTCTTTGTGCTTGTTGACAACTCTGATCCCCCCATTTATAGGAGCTCTTTGCCCTTTGTGATTTCCTTCTCCGGACCCCCTTCTCTGGCTTTTCACCTATTCCCCTTCATTCTCCCCGTTCCCCTCCTCCTAATTCACTGTAATACTGTGGACTCTAATTAACATTCAACTTCTTCCTGCATCACTCTCCAGCTGAAAGCGCCTCGCGTCTCGCATGTGACGAGGCATTGCGCCTCGGCGGCTTCAGCGTCATGGACGGCTTCCCGTCTTATCTATTTCCCTGATCTTGATAATAAATAAAGCTTCTTTGCATTTGAAGTGATTCCTAAGGCGTCTCATTAAACGTCTTCTATTAGGAAACATCAGAGGCTTTCTAGATTAAACGCACGCGAGTGCTGGAGCGAAAAAAAGAAAAAAACAAGCGCCCCAAGGAAATTCAATGAAATATGCAGCGACGGATGATTGTATAGATGAATTACTCGGCTTCCGGCCTTTAGATCTTGATTTTTGGCCTGGCAACCTACTAATACATTAATGGTGCTCACACCTTGTCGAGGACCGGAGAATAACATCTGTACTTTTTACGTTTTTTAAAACTTTTTTATGTTTATAGGCCGGACGACCTCAAAATCCCTTATAACTCCCCCCCCCTTGTACCGTGACCTGTCCACAATGAATATTTAGCTGATGACAAGGTTCCAATACCCTATGTTCTGCTGATTTTAAAAAGGCCTTTGTCATCATTCTGGAATCATTTCAGTCTTTATCTAAGTTTTTTCACAGTACCTGGCTCCTGCCAGCAGTGTGTGGTGATACCATTAGAGGAGCGCCTGTAGCCTTTGTGTGAGCCGTGCTCGCATACATTATTCCTCTCCTCCACACCATTCATGGAGGGAGCTACATGAGTGTTGTAGTGATCGATCCTGGCGCTTATGCTCACTCACTAAATCACAAATGAGGACTGACACAGGCAATCATTTAGAGAGAAGAAGCTATCAGCACCTTATTTGCTTTATTTAAAAACTTCCTCAAATTTTCAGTGTTGCCGAATTTAGTCAAAAACAACAAGACCCCTCAAAAGACGAGGAGCTGAAGGAGGTTGTAGTGGAGAAGCCAGGTAAGTATCTAATAACCCTAGGGCTGGGGGCATATGCCATCAATAAGAAGGGTAAATTAAAACTCAATACATAATCTACTGATATCTTTGTGTAGTGTGATGCTCAGTGGATGCTGTTACATCTCTGCTCTATAATGTCCTCCACATGTCTATTGTCTTCTGATGGTTTCCATTGTCCACTGTAGATGCCCTGGAGATCATAATCATCGGGAGAGACCCAGAAAGATCTCAAGAGCAACTAGGACCATAAACCTGGTAAGAATCTAGTGATGGGGCATCATAGGGCAAGCAAACATGGTGCCAACCCGAGGGCATCACCAGAGGGTTGTGTCTGACCAGACATAAGAGATAACCATAGTGGTATAGACACCTTACAATTATGGGACATGTATTGGACACACTTACAAACCTGGCGTTTTGACATGCCCTTTAATCTCTCCTATTTTGGTGAGGTTTGATACCACAATGATGTGGGCATTTAACATGTCGGTTCTTCCTCTAAAATGGATGTAATGCACAGGTCATATCAAAAAGTGGAACCCTAAGAATTCGGGAGCATTCTCCTTGGCTTTTGGAATTGTCTGATCATCCATGACTCCCAAAGGTCTCCCTTCTTATGTCTTCACATCACAGAGTTTCTCATCTCCACTTTCAGGTTCTCAATTGTGTGTTTTTGGATCTTGTAGGCTAGGACCAGCAGTGGATTATAATATAGGTGGTTTGGCTCATGGCCGCCCAAACAACCAAATTTTATACTGAAACAGACCTTCACCTATGAAATCCTTGCCCATCTGTTCCTGCTCTCAATACACAGGAGCCAATCCAGGACTTTTGAAGGTCCTCAAGAACATGCAGAAGGGACACATCCTCCATTCCCAAAGAAGCTGATTCTAGTACCAGATGTAGGAAGTGATTCCAGACTTGTAGGGGCTGTAATATTCATTAAGCCCAGAGCCCCTGGTGGTCTTAGTCCAACCCTAGCTAGCACTCCCCCACTCTGGTGAGAAGATCTGGAGACAAGAATCGTGATTTGAGCCATTAGGTCTTATGACCTAATGGTCAAAATAATGAACTTTTCAAAATAAGATGAAGTTTAGACCTAACAAAGATCTGATGTCTTGTCTTAGATGCCTGTGATCCACCAAGAGGGAACAGAAATATCCGTCTAAAGGAGGCCATCTCCCTATTTATCTTTCTTATCTACTGGAGGAGATGTACATATTGCCCGTGTAGTGGGAGCACCAGATTTTTCCATGCTTCTCTGCCTGATTTTTTGGAATGGCAGGTAGGTTGGCAGAGGGACTTGCCATTCCCACCTCCCCACACACGGCTACTGGAGAGTCACCTTACTGCCCACATCAACAATCAAGAAATAAGCGACCCATTGTTGGGAGTGTTTTTTTTCCTCCATTACATGTGGTGGGACTTTTGTGTTCATTGGACCACTTCAATATACTATAACTAGATACCGTATGTCTTGTGGGTACTTATATAACTGTATGTCTTGTGTCAGTTAGACTGTATTGTCTGTGTGGTACAGTAATACTGTATGTCTGTGGTTTACATGTATATACTCGTATGTCTGTGGGTGTACAGTATAACTGTTATGTGGGGGATTATCATCAGTTTCTGAGTAATTGATCTGTTACTTATGCAAACCAATCCTAGCTCAGCTTATTTTTTTTCTTTTATAAACAGCTGTGGAAAATAAAGCTGAGCTCTGACTGGTTGCTACGGGGTAACTAGAACAGTTTTGCTCTGATAGTCTTATATAAATCTCCCCATAGTTTTATTTACTGTCTTTATGAGTTTTTCTGTAGTAATATATGAGTACATAAATTGCTAGATAAATGGGTGTATGATTGTAGAGCTTTATTGTATTGAATGTCTCAGGTATGCCATAAATACCGTATAATCCGAGTTTTTCAGCACAATTTTTTCCTGAAAATGCCCCACTCGGCTTATACTCTGGTATAGAAAAAAAAATAACTGACTACTCACCATTCCGACGGCCCGGACATCTCCTCTTCATCTTCATGCCCGCAGTCCGTGACAACTCCATGACACATAAAGCTCTACAATCATACACACATTTATATAGCCATTTATGTACTCATATATACATACAGAAACTCATAAATACAGTAAATACAAACTTATAGGGGGAGATTTATCATAAGACTCTCAGAGCAAAACTGTTCTAGTTACCCTTAGCAACCAGTCAGAGCTCAGCTTTCATTTTCCCACAGCTGTTTATAAAATAAAAGCTGAGCTATGATTGGTTTGCATAAGTAACTAGATCAATTTTACCTCAGAAACTTGATGATAAATCTCCCCCATACAGTATATACTGTACACACAGACATACAGTATATACTGTACACACAGACATACAGTATATACTGTACACCCCTTAAAATATATAGCAAACCCACCCTTTAGTATATATTGCCTATAGCTTGCCGGTAAAAAAAAAAAATACGTGGGCCGGCACCAGGTCTGCGACAGCTACGTGTGCACGGCCCGGCAGGCGCACTCTGTGATGTCAGCAGCGGCTAACATTACAGTTGTGTGCCGGCTGGGTCATGCACACGAAGCTGTTGCAGTCTTGTAGCCGGCTCACGTGAAGACATGGAGCTGTCAGGGACCTGCGGCATGAAAATGAAGAGGAGCACAACCGGGCCGTCGGAATGGTGAGTAGTCAGTTTACATTTGTACATTCACATACATACACATAAAGCTCTACAATCATACACACATTTACACTCTTACACATATACACACATTTATATAGACATTTATGTACTCATATATACATATAGAAACTCATAAATACAGTATATACAAACTTACAGGGGGAGATTTATCATAAGACTCTTAGAGCAGAACTGTTCTAGTTACCCTTAGCAACCAATCAGAGCTCAGCTTTCATTTTCCCACAGCTGTTTATAAAATTAAAGCTGAGCTCTGATTGGTTTCCATGGGCTACTAGACCAGTTTTACCTCAGAAACTTGATGCTAAATCTCCCCCATACAGTATATACTGTACACACAGACATACAGTATATACTGTACACACAGACATACAGTATATAGTATAGTATATTGAAGTTGGTTCCAATGAACACAAAAGTCACACACCTGTAATGTGTTCAGCAATGGAGTTCTGCTTATTTCTTGATTGTTGATGTGGGCAGTAAGATGAACTCTCCTGTAGCCGTGTAGTGGGGAGGTGGGAATGGCAAGTCCCTCTGCCAACCTACCTGCCATTCCAAAAAATCAGGCAGAGAAGCATGGGAAAAAAATTCCCCAAAAACTAGGATTGTCAGAAAATCTAGTGCTCCCACTACACGGGCAATATATACATCTCCTCCAGTAGATAAAGAAAGATAAATAGGGAGATGGCCTCCTTTAGATGGATACTTCTGTTCCCTCTTGGTGGATCACAGGCATCATTCTAAGACAAGACATCAGATCTTTGAAAAATTTTGAAAAATACATTATTTTGACCATTGGCTTTAATTACAGTCTCAGTGATAATAATAATAAGGAGACACGGGCACACACAGGCTACAGCTGCTCCTCTACTGGTACTCACCACACGCTGCTGGCAGGGAGCCAGGTAATGTGAAATAAACTTCTATAAAGTACTGAAATGATTCAGAATGCTGACAAAGGCCTTTTTAAAAATCAGCATAACATAGGGTATTGGAACCTTTCACCAGCTAAATATTCATGGTGACAGATTAAGTGTAACAGGGGGGAATTTATCAGGGATTTTGTACAATTGCGCCTATTTTGCCCCTTTATACCACCTCCAGTGGGCATGGTGGGGTGTGAAGTGAGTGCAGCGGCCATAGCAGTGGACAAACGAAGGGTCATGCACCAGCGTGTGACAAATAGCCCCAAACTCTTTCTTTGCCTAGAGACTACAGTGGGGTCGTTCCTGCCCTATAAACATGTCAAAATTACAGATGTTCTTCTCCAGTCCTCCTGTAATGTATAATGTAGGTGCCAGATCCAAAAATCCAAGATCTAAATAAAGTACTGAAATGATTCAGAATGCTGACAAAGGCCTTTTTAAAATCAGCATAACATAGGGTATTGGAACCTGTCATCAGCTAAATATTCATTGTGACAGGTTCACTGTAACAGGGGGGGGGGATTTATCAGGGATTTTGAGGTCGTCCGGCCCTATAAACATAAAAAAAGTTTTAAAAAACGTAAAAATTACAGATGTTCTTCTCCCGTCCTCCTGACAAGGTGTTGAGCACCCTGTAATGTATAATGTAGGTGCCAGATCCAAAAATCCAAGATCTAAAGGCCGGAGCCGAGTAATTCATCTATAAAATCATCCGTCGCTGCATATTTAATCTGAATATCCTTGGGGCGCTGCTGCGCTCCAGCCCTCGCGTGCGTTTAATCTAGAAATCCTCTGCTGCTTTCCTAATAGAAGACGTTTAATGAG
This sequence comes from Engystomops pustulosus, assembly GCA_019512145.1. Taxonomy (NCBI): domain Eukaryota; kingdom Metazoa; phylum Chordata; class Amphibia; order Anura; family Leptodactylidae; genus Engystomops; species Engystomops pustulosus. The sequence goes on from CM033649.1 coordinate 83,960,399, forward strand.
ACGCCTTAGGAATCACTTCCCAATGCAAAGAAGCTTTATTTATTATCAATATCACGGACATTAGATAAGACGGGAAGCCGTCCATGACGCTGAGCCGCCGCGGCGCAATGCCTCCGCTCACATGCGAGACGCGAGGCGCTTTCAGCTGGAGCTGCTGCAGGAAGGAAGTTGAATGTTAATTAGATGTCAACAGTAATTACAGTGATTAGGAGGAGGGGAACAGCGGGAGAATGACAGGGGAATAGTGTGAAAAGCCAGAGAAGGGTCCGGAGAAGGAAATCACAAAGGCAAAGAGCTCCTATAACTGGGGGGATCAGAGTTGCTCAACAATCAAAAAGAAGAACCAATGACAGAGCGGCTTAAAGGGGTTGATCACATTCGCGGCGCAGAGAGTTGGCTGTGAAAGTGCAGTTCCTCGCTCCTCTCCATAAATAGCCGCTAATAGTCTATTAGCTTGGCTGTTGTTGGCAATTCCATAAACTTGGATGGAGGTTGAGCAACAGGTGTGGACAACTCTCTAATTGGGAAAGGTACAAGAAATAGGTCAGAGGACCCTCGTTTCAGAGATAGACATGAGCCCCAAAGGTGTGAAACAGTATACGTGACATATACTATACACGCGGAATACCCCTTTAGATGAAATCTGGCTATTAGAAGGGCCCCTGGGGGTGTTACTCGAGTTGGACAACATTCACACAATGTATTCCCGCCATACCGTAGTACGGTGGGCATACATCGGCGCTGTGGAGAGGAGCAGGGGATGAGCACAGCGCCGTATCACGCAGAAAGACAGGACATTTCCTATCTTTCTACAGGCTGCGGAGCGGTGCGGTGCCGCACGTGTGCTGCACAGTACCGCTCCCATACGGCACCATGAGGCCATAGAAGTGTATGGGGATGTATATACACACCGTATATACGTCTGACTTATATATATGTCCCCCACACGTTTGTATGAATGTAGCCTTACTCTGTACTTCAGCTTCACAGGCTGTTACTCTGTGCAGGATCACTTCCTCCCTCCTGCTGTATGATCTTACTGATCTGTGCTGAGCACTGTGTTTAGGGTGCGACCACACATTAAAATTTTCAGATGCAGTTTTTGAAGCTAAAAGCAGATGTGGATGATAATGGGTGCAAACATATCATTGAGACAAGCTGTTTCTACACCTTTTTAACTATACTCCTGGTTTGGACATAAAAATAATGCACCTGAAAAACTGAACGTGTGAGCGCAGCCTCAGGGTGAAGACACACATGGCGTTTTTGGGCCGTTTTTACTAAGTGCGTTTTCAGATTGTTAAAAACGCATGCGTTAAAAAACGCATCCGTTTTTTAAAAACGCATGCGTGTTTTGAAAACGCATGCGTTTTTGTCAGTTTTCCCGAAATTGCGCAATGAAAAACGGACAAAAAACACATGCGTATTGTCACAAAAAAAGGCAGGTTTTTGAAAAACTAGGATGTTCGTTTTTCTAACGGCATGCGTTTTTAACGATCTGAAAAAAGCCACTTTTGAGTATTAAACTTGGTCCCCCAAAAACGCCATGTGTGTCTTCACCCTCAGGGAGCTGAAGGGTAGGGTGATAGAGTGTAACTGCCTATCAAGCTACAGCACAGAGGGGCTCTGGTAATGTCATCAGCATGCAGCTCGCTGTAGCTGCGCACACTTGTCTTCAAAGCCGGTCTATGCAGAGTGCAGGCTCACGGCTGCGCCGCCTACTGCACATGTGCAGGGCTCCGGCTTTGCAGACGAGTTTGCGCACCTATAGCGAGATAATGAGCTTTCTTCAAGCATGTCTGAAAAAGGCTCATTATCCAAAATGTAGCGTTTGGAATGAATCATGTTTTTTCATTAATTATCTTTGTATCCATCTATTTACATATGTATCTATCTATCATTTATATCAAACAGTTTATAATATAGAGCAATTATTCATGTCTATGTATCTATCTGTCTATCTAAAGGTTTATAACAGTGATGGTGAACCTTTTAGAGATCAAGTGCCCAAACTACAACCAAATCCCACTTATTTATCATCGAGTGACAAGGCTCCCGTAAGTTATTGCTTCCTGTTCTGCCACAACTTTCAAAATTGTATCGGCTCCCTGAGGCCACCAATACAAAGAAGGAGAGAAAATTCAGACTATCATTGCAGCTTCTCTACAGGGTCTGTATATGAAGAGGGCCTTCCTGCCTGGGACTGTCCTGTCCGGTGAACTCTGTGCTGGGAGATGGCTTGGGTGCCCACTGAGAAGGCTCTGAGTGCCACCTCTGGCACCAGTGCCATAGGTTCACCATCACTGATTTATAAGAATCTATCATTTATCTCTATCAGTTTTTAGAGATATGGGGGGACATTAATCATAGTCTGTTAGACTGTTTCAAGCGGTTTTTTTTGTGCAATAATCTGGCACATCTCGTTAATTTGGTGCTTTTTTTGCGACATTTTCTGGCAGACGGCAAAGTCCGGCACTTGTGGTTCTGAGTCCCTGCGCCTTATCTGACACAGTGATCGGCTGCTATACAGATGTTTGCACGGGATCTATCACTAATTTGCGCCTAAAAAGATGCAAAAAAGGCGCAAAAATGCTCCTACTCTGAGCAGCTGCACTTCCAAAAAACTTCCCTTTTCATTACTAAAAACAAAGGTTTTCGTTTGCCAAATGAAGAATTCCCTCTATGCAACATGGAAAATACTTCAGCGCAGTTTTATAATGTAACATTTCTCCAGTAACGACTTCTCTAGTAATAGACATCATTGTCTATGGGATCATCTCTGTGATTGATTATTGTCTTATTGTACAGATCTGAGAATATTATCAGTCTCCATTTCCTGTAAATTATAATAAAAAACGAAAAGACTCATTTCAGCAAGAATTTTAAATTTTTTCAACATCTCTGTAACTTTTAGTCCCTGCAGTTACATCACAATGATAGTTTTTTGGTGCAGAGATGAAGCCCTGAACGTTCTGTCACATTTTCTCAGTCTCCTTTCATTATTGCTCACAAATGAGATCTAACAATTTGAGACAAATTTGGCGCAAATTTAGGCGCAAATGAATCAGACATGAGACAAATCCAAAGTGCATTTACTAAGGCAGAACCAGATCCATCATAGATCAGGAGCCAAAAAGAAGAGCAAACCAGGCGCAAAAATAGGCGAACCTGAGACCCCCTATGAGACATGAGACAAATCCAAAGTGCATTTACTAAGGCAGAACCAGATCCATCATAGATCAGGAGCCAAAAAGAAGAGCAAACCAGGCGCAAAAATAGGCGAACCTGAGACCCCCTATGATTAATGTCCCCCAAATTTTTTTTAAAATTCTGCGTTTTTTTCCCGAATCCGTCGGGTTGTCCGAAAGCCACGGCCCCCGATTTCGGTAACGTGAAAGCGAACACCAAAGTGCCAAAATCCAATCGCTTGCGCCAAAATCACGGAGCAATTCTCCGCAAATTGGAAATAGTCGGGGAACCCGACGAAAGTGCAGCGTTCAGACCCTTAGTAAATGAGCCCCATTGTATATAGAATATAGGACCAGGAGTCGGGAACATGTTGACATCAATGAGACCAGGAGATATGGACACGAGCATATAAAGTATGAACACGGGAAAACTTATGATGAAATCTGAAAAACGAGGCAATGAAGCCAGCCCTTACAAGCTTTGGCTCTTCATACCAGACAGCACAAGCATTTGCCGGTTTTGATTGTCATTGAGTGAGACAGTGGTTGTCTTACACCTGGAGGCTTGTAGGATGTTCTCCTCTATAGGATAGTCTGGTGAGCATTAATCTGATGCCTCTTGACAGTCGTCCAGTAGCTAACAATCCTCACATCATGGGCCACATTCACTAAGAACAGTGCAGTGTGTATCACATCATGGGCCACATTCACTAAGAACAGTGCAGTGTGTACTGGTTGCAGTTACCTGTGTAGTGTGCAGGGGGCGCCAGATTCAGGATTTGTGGCGCACGTTCTTCATGAATCTGGCACCCCCTGCACTGCTCCAACAGAGTGCACCAACATTTTTTTGGTGCAACTTTAACATGAGGCACAATTCTGTCTGACTTTTTTGCATGTGAAATCCGGCGCTTGGTCCGACTGAGCCCCGTAACGCCCCTTTCAGTACAGAAATTTGTGTTGTGTAAAGAATAGAGCAGCTGTAATACAAAACGGTCACGTGCGACACAAATGTGGCGCATACACTTCTTGAATACCTGTGCGAGCAGTTTGCACTGAAAAGTAGGTGCAAAGTCCGAAAAACTGGCGCAAGCACCTTAGTCAATGTGGGCCCATATGTTAATATGAAAGTTTTTGAGAAATTGTGTTGAAAAATTCAGTATAAAGTTAAATTAAAGAAAGAATAATTCATCCGGTTCAATGATTCAGCAGTGGAAAATATAAATTCACCTTTATTGAAGTCCCAGCCTTTCTGGATCTCTTCAAGGAAACCTATAAGTTATTGGGCAAAAATAATGGGGGTCATTTATCTTATTTCCCCCTTCTCTGCGCTCTTTTTGCGCCTTTTGTGAGTCTATTTTTTGCACCTAATTTGTCTTTGTCGTTTTGGCTCTTTGTCCAATGCAGTTTTTTGAGCCTTATTAGACGCAAAGTTAAAGAGGCGCAATTTTGTTGCACAAATCGCAGCATTGCCTTTCCTAAGCATGGTCAGGACTAGAGTGTTATTACACAAATATTTGCATCCATATAAACGCAAATCAATGTTAAATAAGGAGCAAACATCTGGAAGCAGGAGAACTACAAAGACATGTTGGGGCTTATTTACTACGGGCCCGCAAATCGAACTTTCGTTGGTTTTTCCTACGTTTTAGGGATTTGCGCCGCTGGGACAGGTATTTAACTGGGGATTGTGTCGCACCCAGTGGGATTGTGACGAGGCTGCTCCGGCTTTCATGCAACCGAAATTGGGGGACGTGCCGGTGGATGATCCGACTGATTCGGACTGAGCACGGGATTTAACTTTCAAATTGTGTCGCAAGATCAATCACCGGGAAGAAGAAGGTGAACTCCGGTGGACCTGAGCGGGGAAGCGACACATGCAGGATATCGGGCGCACGATCTTAGTGAATCGCGGCACAGGGCGTTAACGTCAGACAATGCACTTTCGTGAACTCCGCAGGTCCGGGTAAGTAAATGTGCCTCATTAGGTGCAAACCAGGTAACTGCTTCATGGCAAACTCCCACCAACTGCTGCAAAAAGGTGCAAAAAATTGTGCAAATACCAAAATGCACTCAAAAAGTCACTAAAATATAACTAAAGAAGGCACATCAGACTAAGATGAATCTGCCGCAAGTAATTATCTTTAAGTTACACTATTACTAAGCCTGTGCTGTAGTATAGCTAAAGCTGGATGGAGGGTCAGGATACCTACTTTACACAAGATTGTGGGTGGGTTGTGCTAAAATCTGCAGGGTGATCCATATTAAATCTGACACGTGTCTCCTTGTTAAGGTCCTCAGTGGTCATCAGCAATCTTTGGAGAAACCTAGAGGTAAGTGTTTGATTTCCCTGCAGTGCCCCCACAGGAGAAATGAGAAATTACACATGAATGTGTATCTGTGTAATGGAAAACAGGACAGGTCCAACATAGAAAGAAGCTCTTTCTAACTCTATCCAAGAGATAAAGCTCCTCCCTGCATTACCCAGAATTCCCTAGCAGCATAACTAAGACATCCCTTTAAATATTTTGATATTTCGTTGGTAATGTTCCTGCCATAACCATCCTCAAGAGGCTTGAATATGATTGACTCCCCTTGACTTACTACATCCCGTCCCTGACAACCCAGTCACCTTGTCTCACCAAACCCCCCTTCATCATAATAGTCAGAACATCCACATTTCGGAAAAATAAGAATAAGTTTATCCTGTTACTGAGCTCACTAGTCAAAGTAAGAACATTCATCTACTGCTGGGAATATGGTAGGAAAAGAGATTGACAAGTTCTGCACAAAAACCAATAATCTGAGTGAAAAATAATGATTTCCATGTGGGAGTTGAGCAGAAGATGGGTTTTCTCCGGTTCTTCTCAGCAGCTTCTGAAGGCCGGTTATCTGGATGAGTTTATGGACTGTTGGTGGTAATTAGGCTTTCTGTAGATTATAACCTGTAATGAATCCACTGTATTTGCTTTTGTAAGAGTTCATTTACTCTACAATTATGTCACATTATTATGTACTGTTGGGTCCCTTTATACCTATAGGACCAGATCAGGATCCTTTTGTGGACCCAAGTTCTCAAAGTTGGAGGTGACTTTGGGGGTTGATAATCTATCAGATATTAAAGGGGTTGTGCTAAGTTTGATTATTATCCTTTATCTACTGCATAGTCAATAACAATATAATTGGTGGGAGTCCGTCTAGTGGGACCTCCACCGATCATGAGAATGCCCCCCCCCACCTATCACAAGAAGAGGGGTCCCATTATCTTTAAGTGACCAATGGGTCCAGGGGCATAACTGCAGAGGTGAGCTATGGGGCCAAGTGTCAGGAGGCCCCAGCATTAAACCTGACACACTAAAGATTGGAGGTGGTGAACGTTTATATACATATTGGGGCACATTTACTTACCTGGTCCGCAGAGTTCACCAAAAGTGCATTGTTCAAAGATAGTGCTCTGTGCCGCAATTCACTAAGATCGTGCGCCCGATATCCTGCATGTGCCGCTTCCCCGCTCAGGTCCGCCGGAGTTCACCTTCTTCTTCCCGGTATATGTAAGTGCTTGGGCTTGCGACACAATTTGAAAGTTCAATCCCGCACTCAGTCCGAATCAGTCGGATCGTCCGACGGCCCGCCCACTAAATTGTGTTGCACGAAAGCCAGCGCAGCCGCGCCACAATCCGATCGCGTGCGACACAATCCCAGTGCAGACCCCTGTGAAATTCCTGTCCAAGCCTGCAATCCCCGAAAAAAGGCGAACAGTCTGACGAAAGTGAGTAGTGTGACCCTTAGTAAATGAGCCCCATTATGCTACATCTGTGTTAGTGTAAAAATGTATGAATAGTGTATAAATATATAAGTGCATAAATGTGTGCACATAATTGTATAAATGTGTGAGTATACAAATATGTATTGGACCCCCAATCATGGCCATGACTAGTAATAAGGGGCATCAATTTACCATTTGGCCAACAATCCCACAATACTTCTGGGTCGCGTGGCCTAACCCAAACTGAAATTATGGGTCCACTCATCTCTAGTCCTGTTGAAATAGACTGCTTTGGGCAAACTCATCTAATGTCTATGGTCCCCTGAATGAGCAGAAGAACAGAAAATAGTCTATAGTTCTCTATAGTCTAAGACAGTGGTGGCAAAGCTTTTAGACACCAAGTGCCCAAACTACAACAAAAACCTGCATATTTTTCGTAAAGTGCCAATGCGACAATTTCAGCAGTAACTTAAACCTGCCACAGGTTTAAATTGTATAGGCACCCGAGGACACCAATACATTAGAAAGAAGGAGAAGAAGTTTTGGATTATCATTGTAGCTTCCTTCCAGGGTACTGGGCTGCAAGAGACCTTGAGTCCGTTCTGGTGAACTCTCCGCTCGGGTGATGGCGCAGGTGCCCATAGTAAGGGCTCTGAGTGCCACCTCTGGCACATGTGCCATAGGTTCGCCACTGCTGGTCTAAGAGCTTGAGGTCAAAAAATGTTTTCATTGCCCTGTTTTCATATCAATGATAAAAGGTTATGACCCAATGGGGAAGGTTCATCAATCTGTCTAAAAGTAAAGCCTCTTGATGTATCAGGGGGTGTCCTAAGCAGCCTTTCTACTTTTGAAAAGTTGCCGGCTGCAGCGGGTGTGCAGACGTGGGGACAGTAACGCCCCGCGACGGCCCACCATCGTCCTGCCGGGCCTCCCCTTCGTGAAGGTGTCGGAGTGGGCTAAATAATCACAAGTGCTAGCAATAAATCAGCATTTGGGATTATTTCAGGGCTTCTACGCCACTGATGATAAATATGCGCCTAAGTGTCTTTGTGGGACACCCCTGACCACCTTTTGAATCTCAATTTGTAGGACATTCAAAAGCTCCAGAAAGCCCATTTGTAATGCAACTGGCAGTGTAGAAATCCTAGTTCTTTTGTGGTCTCACTCGTAGGACTGTCTCAAGACTGTAGAAAGATTCAGCCCCCACAATTTCTACCCTTTATGTCTTTAGGATCCCGCTCATCCATTCATTTACTTAATGTACTAACGTATATATATTATAAGATATATATAAATATATAGCTAACAACTATTTAGATTTCTACACAGCAACAACTCCCATCTTGCTCTTGACATCTGTAGCCTCAGTGCATGCTGGGAGTTGTAGTTTCAGAACAGCTGGAGAGTCCCCGCTCCACTGATTCCTCTTCACTTCTATATTTTCTCATATTACGAGCCAGTAATATCAATTATACCCAACAAGTGGTCACATCACAAGCAAAAAGATAAAAGTTGCTCTTTATTCGGGCACCACTATGCAGATAGCAGCCGGTGCATGTCTCCTCCCCCCTGAATGTATTTGTGAATCTATACATAGGATATGCCCCCCACCCTTGTACTATGAGCCTGGCTCTGCACATAGAGTACAGCTAAGCCTCCAAACACAGGGGAAGATCTCTGCCGCTAGTAAAAGTGGTGCCAGATCCAGGGGGCTTTCTACCCTAATCCTCAATGTTATGACAATTCTTGCCAACCTGGAAGACAAGGGATCTGAGGCTTCTTTCTTCCTCGGCATCGCTTTAACATCTCACTTTCCTTGCATCGATTTCCCTGCTCCTCTTGATTTACTCCACTTCATGCAATAGACAAGCAGCTGGAAGGGGCTACACAGAAGCTTTAGGGAATCTCGTCCGGTTTAGCATGCTACAACCTCTGATACATTTCCACAGAGCAGAGTTGGATTATCAATTCCTTTGTAAATGTGTATGGTGATATTCGCTCCGGTAAGTCTGATTCATTTACAGATTTATATCATATTGATCTGTGGGTGTGGGGAAGTTACATATTTAATTTTATATATATCTTTTATTTTAATTATTACTTATTATTTATTGATATTACACTTTATCTTTCCTTTATTTGTTTTATTTTTTATCGGTATTTATTTATATTACATTATAGATTTTTATTATTATTATTTTATTGATTAAATTATTAGATGTGATCTTTATTTTATGTTATCTTTCAGGTTTTTCTATATCATTAAAATAGTTCTGCATATCTTTAAGGGAATGAATATCTTTTTTATCATTTTTAATATTTATTTAGTTTTTTTATGCTAACGAGCCCATCATTGATCTTATATGAGAATACCGTAGTGTGGCACATTATCCTTTGAATACATGTCAAGCAAGATCTTAAAATTGCTTTGAAGCATTGTTTAAAATATTCTAAATCTTTAATCCTCCTTAGTAGAACACATTTGGATAAAATTGGATGAGCCAATTGTATCATTATATTTATTTATATATTTATTTATGTAATTTATTTATTTATGTAATTTATTTATGTATTTAATAGTTTTGTTGCATTTTTGTAATATAGCAAGAGCTGAATTTGTTACTTATTGCTAAATGTTATAGTTTTACATATGACTATATATTTATATAGCGTCACCATATACTGGAGAGCTGTACAGGGAATACACCTTGTCACCAGGGTGGGTGGCTCAATGGTTAGCATTACATCCCTGCAGCGTTAGGATCCTGGGTTCAAGCCCCAGGTTCAAAACCTGCAAAGAGTTTGTATGTTCTCTCTGTGTTTGTGTGGGTTTCCTCCGGGTCCTCCAATTTCCTCCCACACTCCAAAAACATACTGGTAGGGTGATTAGATTGTGAGCCCCATTGGGGGCAGGGACTGATTTGGCAAACTCTGTGCAGCGCTGCGTAATCTGTGTGCACTATATATATATGAATTATAATTATGATTATTACTTTGCCTTATATTAACATGTAATCAATATTATAGGAAGAATGTATTTGGGGTAACAGCAGGAACAAGTGGACCCTGCACACTGCATACAGAGGGGATATGTCACTTTGTACCGATTCAGCCCTGCTACATCTGATTCATACTTGATTGTAGCTTCAGTTTTACTGCCAGTACAAGGCACAAAGTGGATACTTAGTCATGTGAACAGACCTGTAGGCTCGAAACAAAGTTTACACTAATAGATAACAACTCGGTCCCAGAAGCGACTGTATCAAGTCCTCGGGATCAGCCCTTCACTACCCCCTCCCAGTCACAGCGGATCTTCCTCTGACAAGGGAATACTGTGCGGTTCAGTGATCTTTTTATCTTCGCAAAAGGGCAAATCTTAAATAATGTTATTTTGCCTAAATGCACCCGTCTGCTCTGCTGCCTCCTAGTGCGCTGGGCTCCCCCCTCCCCAAACATCTGTCTCTAAATGTGCTCGCTGCGCAGGAAACTAAGGAATGGAGACAGATCATTAAGTGGGAATTAGTGGGAAAACTGCGCGGGGCTTGTGCACTGCTTTGTCATTACATTATACCGCCGGTAAATAGAATTAGGCTGTTACCTATTCATCATCGCTGCCCGATCCTGCCGCGGCTCCTCAGGTTGTCGATCACCGTGATATTGATCCGCACGACAATCAATCAAACCGGTCAAGAACTGAGCCCTTCTGTTCCCTGCCCATCCAGCTAGACGGAATAAACGTATATATGGCTCCAACATATTCCTCAGCGCAGTATAAAGACGGTCATCACTCACCATTAGGTCGTTACCTATTGTCAATGACCGTGATATTGATCCGTAAAACAATCACTGTCAAGTCAAGAAGTGAGTCTTAGCGTTTCCTCTCATCCGGACCCCAGTGCAAAGGAACAGTGAGACCCCGTGCTGCAATCTATATGGGAGTTACCAATAGGTGTATCAGGGTACAACCTAAAAAAGGCAAAAAGATGTCATGTAAAGAAGTTTCGGAGCATGTGTCCTACTTCTATTTCAGACACAATCAGATGTCACATTACCTTATTCTTATATGACAACACATAGTATGGAGACACAGAGACCCCCCCCAACAGGTTCTGGGTTGTATATTATGCTTTAAAGGGGTTGTCCGGAGGTTAAAAAACATGGCTTCTTTCTTTCAAAAACAGCTCCTCTCCTGACCATGGGTAGTGAGTGGTATTGCAACTAAGCTCCATTCATTTCTATAAAGCTGAGCTGCAATACCGGCGCAAGCCATGGTCAGCTGTGGCGCTGTTTTGGAGGATTGTCAACCTCTGGACAGACCTTTTAAGATTTGCTGTTAAGCAATGGGTTACACTTTAATCCCCTTAATCCAATCCTTGGTTCTGCAACATCTCAATGTCTACCCTCAAGGGTGAACGAGCCATGAGGCAAATTGAGCCTCTCACCTCAGGCAGCACCTCCTGCAGCAAAAGGGGGGACAGCATGAGGGTTGCAGTCACCTGCTACTAGGCAGGACCTGACACTTAAAAATAGAGTCTCTTCACACCTGATGTCAGCATGGGTGTGAGGCAATGCATGGAGAACCCACCTACAAAAAAAAAATAGGGGGGGGTAACTCGCCTAGGGCAGGAGAAAGTTTAGGTTCTACCAACTACAAAAATTTCTGGCTGTATCCAAATGACAGAGCTAATGTTAGATTTAGCAGACTGCGCCAATTCATCTCTATCTAGGAAATATACATTTATTAGCAATATTGATGTTTTTCCGGATATATAAGAATATAGAACACGCGATAGAATTTCATGAAACCTCCGAAGAGTTATACGAAAATACGAGGAAAATTTGATGTGATCTATTATTTACGAGTGATGGAGCTGCAGTCGGTTCTTCTCTTTTTTCCGCCTGTTTTAGAATGTTTAAGTGCTGGGTGTTGGGAGGAATATTTCTCGGGGCGGCGGGAGATGGATACCTCATCCATAATTGATGGCCGAGCAGAAATGTTGTTAAATCAGTGCGAGATAAATAGCCAGAGTATTGCTAAGTACTGCTCGCCAGCATCTGCTCCGCGTCTCCCAGCATTCGCACACTGAGCCGGTCCGGCAATTACCCAGAAGCCGTAACCTGGGCTAATTAACCCTACGGTTGTTTGTTTATGCTCTGTATACAGGACGCTAATAATTGCTCTCAGGAGAGATCTGACTATGCTCTTCTCGCTCGCACAGGTTCACTTCCGCTAAATAACTCATTTGGATGTTGATTTTTTTTATAATGGTGCTGGGACCCTCAGTGATCATTGGATCAATAAATATTTGATTTCACTGTCGTGCCTCCGCAGGGGAAGTGAGGTACTGCACAGGAGGCTGCTTTACTACCTTCATTAACCCCAATTTATTTTATTCAAAATTTTGGAAATCCTCTTAGGGGCCTGGGCAGGTGTGATATTTCTGAAGCTGTACTTACAAGCTACTGGTTCCCAGTTTACACCAATACTACCTGTTTTTGGCTTCTGCACCCTGCTGGAAGTACACATTGAAACTCCCGCTAGCAGTTCTGGCTACCAGTTCCCAGTTTGCCCTGTAACTTCTAGTTTTTAGCTGTGGCCACCAGCAGAATCCTCTTTTGCCACTCTGTGGCTTCCTCTGACCATGAGACATAACTTGTGATCTTAGAAGACATGACGTTTCATGGGCCAAGTAAACAGGTGATTGGCCGGAGCGGGTCCAGTGAGCACCCGGCACCACCGTCCAGGCTTGGCAGCCAAAGACAAGAAGTTCCAGTGCAAACTGGGAACTGGTAGCCACTAAGGACACACTGGGGCACATTTACTTACCCGTTCCATTCGCGTTCCAGCGGCGGCTTCTCGGACGAGCGTTCGGGTCTTCCGGCGATTCATGAAGGTCCTGCGCCTGATGTCCACCAGGTGTCGCTGCTGCGCCGAGGTCCGCCGAGTTGCGTCGGAGTTCACTGATCTCTTCCTGGTGCATGTGAGTATGGCCCGTGCGACCAATTTTTTGTTTTAAATGCGGCGGTTTTTCCGAATCCGTCGGGTTTTTGTTCGGCCACGCCCCCCAGATTTCTGTCGCGTGCATGCCAGCGCCGATGCGCCACAAACCGATCGCGTGTGCCAAAAACCCGGGGCAATTCAGGGAAAATCGGCACAAATCGGAAATATTCGGGTAACACGTCGGGAAACCGCAAATCGGGCCCTTAGTAAATGACCCCCTATGTTACTCAGTTGCCACCCTTACCCCAAGAATTTCCATAAATTCTACAAATCTGAGCAGAGAAAGCCGACCCCATTGGGTTTTCCCGAATTCCTGGAAAACCCTTTCAATTGCTTCACTGATCTTGGTACAGCTGGAATTATATCGGTAGTTCCCACCACTCCCGAGTCACCAATAGAGACAATAGAGAGCGATAGTTTCAGCACCCAATATGCTAATTAAATGCTCTACCTGGCTCCGCCCTTCTGACAGTAGAAATCCAAAAATAATGGAAGTGATTACTCATGAAAGCGGCTGGAGAGAAATTGTCAGAATCAGTGGAGCGGCCCCTATTAAAGGAGGCAACGATTTAAATCAACAGACTGCCCATGTAGCGCAGCGCAGGACAGGTCCTATACAGAGAGATGCACCTTGTAGCGTTTTTCCACTTGGACGTAATTGTTGAGGGTCCTGAAAGGTCAAATAATATGAAACTCAGCTGTTAAGGAGGTTTCTTAGATTTAATGCATTCAACATTTTCAACAAATTTTCATCCTTAGCAGCTGCACAAGGCATCATGCAACACAGATTTCTTCACTGAAGGGGGCGCTCCTGTGCTCAGTCCGACCTTGAGCCAGATTTATCTTGCAAAGTCCTACAGAAATGTGTCACAAGCCCTTTGTCGGGTCAGTGCAGGGAGCACTAGATTCATGAAGAACTGGCGCTAGAAATCCTGAATCTGGCGCCCTCTGTACACTACACAGGCAACTGCACATAGTACACACTGCACTGTTCTTAGTAAATGTGCCCCAAATGGCTTTTACATAATATAGTATGGTATTGCCCTTTAATTTGCTGCAGAGAGTCTTCCAAAGTGGCTCTGGATATATGGAAGAAGTCTTAAGCATTGTCTTAACGGGCACCTGTCATCAGATTTTACCCCATTATACTACTACCCCCCTCAGGTTGAGTAAGAAAGACTAGAATTCCCTCTTTCATGTGAAATCTTGCCCATTTACCTATAAAAGGTCTCCTCCAAAGTCATGTGAAAGTTAGCAGAGAAGAGTCATATATGCCTTAGATGAGTCAAGTTTAGAGGCTGCCGGGGAAGTGTCACTTCAGACGTCCATATCTTTGGTTCTAAAGTACATATAAACATGTTTTTGGTGATATATAAAAGATGAGAATCTTGTGGCTTGTGGTTCATTACCACCCTCATCAACCCCAACTTATTTATTCTGAGTTTTCTTGGAATTTTGGAAATCCTCTTAGGAGCCTGGGCAGATGTGATAATTCTAAAGCTGTACTTACACACTACTGGTTCCCAGTTTGCACCAATACTACCTGTTTTTGGCTTCTACACCCTGCTGAATGTACACATTTGACTTACCCTCCAGCTAGCAGTTCTGGCTACCAGTTCCCAGTTATACCTGTCACTTCTAGTCTTTAGCTCTTACCACCAGCAGAATCCTCTTTTGCCACTCTGTGGCCTGCTCTAACCATGAGACATAACTTGTGACCTTAGAAGACATAAAGTTTTATGGGCTAAGTAAACAGATGATTGGCCGGAGCGGGTCCAGTGAGCACCTGGCACCTCCGTCCAGGCTTGAAAGCCAAAGATCAGAAGTTCCAGTGCAAACTGGGAACTGGTAGCCACAAAGAACACAATGGGGGTCATTTACTAAGGGCCCGAATCGCGTTTTCCCGACGTGTTACCCGAATATTTCCGATTTGCGCCGATTGTACCTGAATTGCCCCGGGATTGTGTCGCACGCGATCGGATTGTGGCGCATCGGCGCCGGCATGCGCGCGACGGAAATCGGGGGGCGTGGCCGAACGAAAACCCGACGTATTCGGAAAAACCGCCGCATTTAAAAACCGAAAAAGTGTCGCTTGGTGACCGCTTACCTTCACCTGGTCCGAGGTGGTGCATTCCGGCGCGTGGAGATGATTTTCAGCGCAGCAGCGCCACCTGGTGGACGGCGGAGGAACTACCTTCATGAATCCCGGCCGGACCCGAATCCAGAGCAGAGAACGCGCCGCTGGATCGCGAATGGGCCGGGTAAGTAAATTTGCCCCAATGTTGTTCAGTTGCCACCAGTACCCCAAGAATTTTCCGTAAATTCTACAAATCTGAGCAGGGAAAGCCAACCCCCATTGGGTTTTCCCAAATTCCTGGAAAACCCTTTCAATTGCTCCACTGATCTTGGTACAGCTGGAATTATATCAGTAGTTCCCATCACTCCCAGGTCATCAATAGAGACAATAGAGAGCGATAGTTTCAGCACTCAATATGCTAATTAAATGCGCTACTGACAGCCTGGCTCCGCCCTTCTGACAGCAGTGATCCAAAAATAATGGAAGTGATTACTCAAGAAAGGCTAGAGAGAAATTGTCAACTGTGCCAGAATCAGTGGAGCGGCCCCTATTAAAGGAGGTAACGATTTGCAATTGATGGATTTTTTTAAAGATCCCCTTTAAATCAATAGGCTGCCCATGTAGCGCAGGGCAGGACAGGTCCTATACGGCGACAGAAAAGAGTCATATATGCTCTAGATGAGTCAAGTTTAGAGGCTGCTGGGGTGGCGTGGCCGTCGGATTACCCGACAGATTCGGAAAATGATAGAAATAGTGACACAGACCTGATGACAGGTGTCCTTTAAAGAGAAACTGCTACCCTGCGAAAAAAAGAAAAAGTAAGCAGCTCCCCAGCCCTAACCCAGGTATAGCAGTGTTAAATCGCTAGCTTTATCGGAACATACCAATAAAACTGGAAAACACTGCAGTACATAGCGCTCCAAACTTACAGAGGTCCGGCGTATTCATAAGCGAACAGTCTGAGGCGCTCCCCTCTCCTCTGCTTCTCCCCCGGACCTCCCACACCATCGGCCGGTGGTGACAGCCGGGCTTCATGCGACCTCCTAGTGACGCCCCCTCATGAATACGCCAGACAGCTGTAAGCTTGGTCCGGCGTTCGGAGCGCTATGTACTGCAGTGTTTGCCAGCTTTATCGGTATGTTCCTATAAAGCTAGTGATTTATTCGGGTAGCGCTAGGAGCTGCTTACTAGTAAGAGGGTTTATACAGAGTGACAAGGTTTCCTTTGCAAAGTGAAACTGCTATCGATATCCCTCTTCAAGGTAGATAGAGGAAATATATAAACAGAGCGTAGAATAGATGGTTTCCACTTACCGTAATATCAAGATTTATTGTAGCCTGCTCACATATAAAATGATAAATATGTACATATAAAATCCAAGAGGACGCCAGTCATCACTGCCCAACGCGTGGAAACCGTCTTCTCTATGTTTATATATAACAAACATGAAACAAGCTATGGTGAATGCTTGGAGGGGGATATCGGAAGCAGTTTCATGTCTGAATGGTGTCTTATTCCCACAGAAGATTCTAAGTTGTGAATTTACAATAGTGAAACAGATACAAGAATGAAAAACCTTTGGACATTGGAAGGAATTGGAAGAGATCCTGAGGAACCAGAGAGCTCCGGTCAAGTTGTATTTTATGTTAGATTTTCAGTACTGCCCGTAGATAATTACCAGGACAGAAGAACTGGGAGACCATATCAGGAAGGATCAGGAGAGGATAGAAAGGACATAGACAATCAAGTCACTGTCAGCAGGGACATCAGAGGACAGACAGGAGGTAAGAAGTAACCGGTGCGAGAGCCGAGAGTCAAGGTTCAAGGAGGGTAAAGCTAGTCAAGTATTTAGACAAAAAAATACAGTCAACAGTAAATGTCCCAAACAGGGATAGGATGTGACACCAAGTCAGGACTCTAATGAGGGAAGCCCTCCAAGTCCTGAGAGCAGCAGAAGTAGCTGCAGACCATGTATAACACTAAGGGTGGCCATCTTTATTTGGACTGTAATTGGTACATTATGGTTGGAACAATGTCAAGCCCTTAAGTGAAAATCTTCTTACATTAGTCTAAAATTATGAAAACCTGGCAAAGCTTCAAACAGGACCAAAGTTTTCTTTCAGCACCAGGTCAAACCCTTGACACTAGGTCAAACCCCTGAAGAATACATAAATGCGCCGAATTGCCCCAGGTTTTTGGCGCACACGATTGGATTGTGCCGCATCGGCGCCGGCATCAGAAAACCGGCGTGGCCATCAGAAAACCCGACGGATTCGGGAAAAAAAACTCCGACGGACTTCAGCGCAGCAGCGACACCTGGTGGACATCGGGCGCACTACCTTAGTGAATCGCCGGAAGACCCGAATCCTCGACGGAGAACGTGCCGCTGGATCGCGAATGGAGATAGATAGATAGATAGATAGATAGATAGATAGAGAAAGAAAGAAAGAAAGAAAGAAAGAATGTCCAAGCAGCACAAACCGTTGGTATGGTAGGTGCAGACGTCCTGGGACTGGACCTGAAGTCCCTCAGCAATATATATGAGAAAGCGGGCAGCACTCCAAATTGTGGTAAAAAATAGTAGTGTTTCTTTATTCCATAATCAGCAGCAAAAACAATCAAGCCCTGAAAAAGGCTCCTTGGAGCCGAAACGTCGTAGATAGATAGATAGACAAACAAACAAAAAAAAGCACAAAAGCTTGTCTGGTCTCTGCTGGCAAACGTGTCTGAAAGAATCAGAACAGTAAACCTTGCGCAAAAATTTGTGACTTTTATTATTTAAAGTCACATTCTACACAACAGGCAAACATGTTAGAATAAGAAGCCAAAAACAGATCCAATTTAGCACAAGGAAAAAGCACCTATGACAAATCAGAAAAAGAAACAAACTAAAAAAAAGTAACTGAAGTGAAAGCACCAGAAAAATAAACCTTCCCCTATATCCATGAAAATGAAGAGCTGTGGCTCCTGAGTGTGGATGAGATGATCGGAGGAGCCCGTGTACAGACATGTGACTAATTCCGGCAGATAATTATCCGCTTCCATCCTCTCTGTAATAATTGACATTCTCTCTAGTGCTGTTGTCGCACCATTCAGTTACCATGACAGATAATGAAATATAATGTACGGCCAAAAAACAAATACCCAGAGAGCGCGGCACACACTGATACCACCGGCGGCCGGCCATGGGGAAGCAGAATTTATCCAATTATACATGACAGACAGCAGACGAGAAAGTCCCCGCACGTGCGCCCAGAGACCCTCCTGTGGACTTAGCCACATCTACCCGACAGGAGTAATTCCCCCTGACAGGAGGCACTAATGAGGAGTCACAGAAGAAGAGATCAGCTTCAGTCTGAGATTAACCAATTTCATTTATATCAGGTATATGGATAATCATTGTCCTCCTTATCATGTTCTGCTGCCGAATTCATGGCAAATCTTATATATATATATTCATTGGAAATATAAAAATGAAACCGAGAAAGTCGCCTTTCTGGACAATATTTAACATCAAGTATTTTTATGTCTAAAATTGTAATCATTTATTTCTTAATAATTTCTTTTAGCTGTGGACCTTTTACTTAAAAATTCTTTCTGCCTACAACCACCACTAGGGGGAGTATATGCAGTAAGCTCTGAAGCTCCCTCTAGTGGTGACTGCAGGCAAGAAGAATTTTGTTGTTTGTAATTTTTATATCTGCAGAAAAAGTATTGATTAAAAATGAAATAATATTTTCTATTTATTCTCAATTATTAATAAATCAGCTCAATGACTGCATTTTACTTTAGGCGCAATATTAACACAATCTTAGCTTCGGGCTCTTACATGTGATCCTCCTACAGTCACACTTCTTTCGCCACACCTTGTCAAATTTCATCGCACAGCCTCGCTTTTTATATATATCGCCTTCTCATACGGCACTAACTGATTCACTAATTGTACCCATTGGGAGAGGGAGGGGGTAATAGGCAAACCAAAGGGGTCTTAGAATTTGGTTTGTTCACAACCTGGGATAACAGATTTGCGCCAAATTGCCCCGGGTTTTTGCCGCACGCGATCGGATTGTGGCGCATCGGCGTCGGCATGCATGCAACGGAAATCGGGGACGTGGCCGTCGGATACCCTGGATAGCTTGGTGAACTCCGACAGACTTCAGCGCAGCAGCGACACCTGGTGGACATCGGGCGCACTACCTTAGTGAATCGCCGGAAGACCGGAATCAGCGTTGGATAACGCGCCGCAGGATCTCGAATGGACCGGGTAAGTATATCTGCCCCTTAGTGTCAGTCTTGATCATAGACACTTGTAAATTATGACCACATCTTCCTTTATTTCCATTCTTCAGGATGTTGCACTTCTTCCTATCGTTTTCTATGACCGTGTATCAATCAGACGCCATGGCGGCTGTTCTGTATTTTGTAGCTCGGGATGCTGGCACTTTGTGAATAAGGCATAGCGACAATTATTCTTCCCAGGAGAATGTCTGCCGTCAGATTGAATTCATAAATTCTGCTGCCTCCCACGTTTAGCAATGTCTGCGGCCGGGTGTAGTGGCCTCTGTGCACATATCACGTGTGATTCTTACTATTATGCTGCAGCTGAGAGTCGCTTTGTAAAGAAGGCGACAAGCAGCGATAATAGCCGTGACCTGGAAGGTCGCGCGCTACGGAGGTCCGCATGCACCCAGCGACTGATGTCCAATCTCACAACATAAGCGGGAAAAGCTGCAGAGTGAGAACAGCGCCCAATGTATGTGACTGTGTGCGTTCAGTGGAGGCGCAATCTACGTACCGCCACAGCTAGGAGCAGGAACCCACAAAATAGAAATAAGGAGAAGTAGGATAAAAAACATAAAAACATAATCACGTTTTATCTATGGATGACCGGACCCTATTAAAAATCCTGTTTGGCCGCGGTCACATGTTCCGCTAGGGATCCGTCCATAACGTGACACTAGCGCACAGGGGGCAGTCCTCGGCCGAATGCACATGCGTTAGTGTCGCGTTATGGATGGATGCCTAGCGGAACGTGTGACCGCGGCCTTTGGGTGATGCAACATATGGCATTTTGAACCCTTTTTGGGCCATTTTTAAGCAGTCCGTCCAAAAACACATGCATTTTCGACCGGTTTTAATTAAGATAACTGGTAAAACCTGTCAAAAACTGATGCGTTTTCAAAAAATGCATGCTTTTTTCAAAAACGGATACGTTTTTTTTTACAGACTGCTTAAAAACGGACCAAAAACGGGTTCAAAACGGGTTCATCACCCTTTGGGTCCAGAAGTCCATACAGTAACAACCACATCAGAACCTGCGATCACTGCTGATAAGATCCAGGGACATTACTCATAGATTCAGGCACCGTGACTGTGGTAATCTTCTTATATGTGTTATACATGGCCGCAATACCAAATACAAGCTATGAACCAGATGCGGATTAAGACCACCATGGTCCATGGCTGTATGAATATTGTTTCCACTACAATTTTGGAAATCACTTCCTATATACGGGACTAGAATCAGCTTCTTGGGGAATGGAGGATGAGCCCTTTCTGTTTGCTCTTAATCTGTGGTGTCAGGACCTTTCGAGGACTTAAAAAATTACACAAAGGGGGTCATTTACTAAGGGCCCAAAACGCGTTTTTCGTCGGGTTGCCTGAAAATTACTGATTTGCGCTGAATTCCGCCCAGGTTTTTGGCGCACTTGATCGGATTGTGTTGCATCGGTGCCGGCATGCATGCGGCGGAAATCAAGGGGCGTGGCCGTCGAAAATCTGCCCCAAAGTCTCTTGTTTACTGTGTATTGAGATCAGGAACAGATGTATGAAAATCTCATGGGTGAAGGCCCTTCTCAGTATAAATTTTAGTGGATTGTTTGAGTGGTCATGGGCCCCCTGGAAGGCTCGAGCCCCTGGCTACCTTCCAAACTGCCTATATTATACACCACTAATGCTATGGACAGGTGGGGCGCCGTTTCTGTAACAAGGCAGCCATGTT
Source organism: Engystomops pustulosus (assembly GCA_019512145.1). Taxonomy (NCBI): domain Eukaryota; kingdom Metazoa; phylum Chordata; class Amphibia; order Anura; family Leptodactylidae; genus Engystomops; species Engystomops pustulosus. The sequence continues at coordinate 83,981,429 of CM033649.1, forward strand.
TTTCTAATCCTATACAACCCCTTTAAAAAAACATCAACTTATATTTACTTAAATCCACTTTTAGCACGTTCAAACCTCTAGTAACTACGTATAGGTAACTATTTGGCGTCTATTAGATATCATGGGGCAATTTTGCCCATTACTTGTCAGGCTGTAGTCAGTCATCGCTGACAGTAATTTATCTTTGCTTAGATAGATAAAAGGTTACAGCAAATTCAGCTCTGCCGAGATCATCGCCTGACAACCGCCTGACACAAAGATCTGCGGCAATTTGTAACTGCTTCATCTTAAGAAACGTCTGGATCTCCTGAGAAATGTCCACGATCTTTAACACTGCATAAAGACAGCAAAAGGGGAGAAAGTGCTGAAATACCTTGAAATATTGATCCCCTTCTTATGTTCCAACAAACTCTTCAGAAATCAGTAGTGCATTGGGGCTCATTTACTTACCCGGTCCTGTCGCGATCCCGCGGTGGGTTGTCCGATGAGGATATGGGTCCGGCGTGATTCACTGAGATTGTGCGTTCTTGCAGGTGTCGCTTCTGCACCGAGGTCCACCGGAGTTCACCTGCTTCTTCCCGGTGCATGTGAGTGCTTGATCTTGCGATACATTTCCTTTTTTAAATTCTGACCCGAATCCATCGGGTTGTCCGACGGCCATGCCCCCCAATTTCTCAAGCCGGTGCCGATGGGCCACAATCTCATCGCGTGCGCCAAAAACCAGAGGCAATTCAGAGCAAAAGAGCGATATTCGGGAAACCCAACGAATGTGCGGCATTCGGACCCTTAGTAAATGAGCCCCACTGTGTAAATAGGGAGTACGATTGTTCCGGGACTGTTATGCGCAGTTTTAATCTCTAGTTTGATCTCCCCTCAGTATGCAGCAGGTCGCCTCCTCCGGAACACTAGACCGACTCTTTGGCCTGCCGGATAGAATTCAGCCACTGTTGCTTGTTAAAAAAGGAGGGAAAGTAAGTAGAGAAGGAAAGATTTTCCTCAGATAAAGTCACTTCTACTGTTCATTTAAGTTTGTCGAAAAGTTGCTGACATTTAAGCCGTTTTTGTTGGGGAATCTTAAATGTGAGATCTGGTTTGAAGCTGAAAAATGTAGAAGAATCCAGAATAATCATGGTATAAGGGAGCAGCAATATTCTTCTTTAATAATCCATCATAGAGAAACAAATAAATTACAGCCTTAGGCTGCATTCACACTGCCGTATGGGGGGCGTATATACAGGCGACGGCACCCTACGTGAGTAGTACGGTTCTGAACCGCTCTGTACCCTGTGAAAAGATAGGACACGTCCTATCTTTTCACGGCATATAGCGCCGTGCGCCATGTTCCTCTATGAAGAGGGGTGGGGGCTTATTTACTAAGGGACTGCGGATCGCACTTTCGTTGGATTTTTGAAATTTTCAGGATTTGCGCCACTGGAACAGGTATTTAGCAGGGGATTGTGTCGCACGCGATCGGATTTTGGCGCAACTGCATTAGCTTTCATGCGACAGAAATCGGGGGGCGTGCTGTCGGACGATCCAACTGATTCGGACTGAGCGCAGGATTTAACTTTCATATTGTGTCGCAAGATCAAGCACTTACATGCATCGGGAAGAAGAAGGTGAACTCCATCGGACCTGAGCGGGGAAGCGGCACATGCAGGATATCGGGCGCACAATCTTAGTGAATCACGGTCGGACAATTCCGGTCAGGACAATTCACTCCAGGGAACGCGTCAGGGACGGATAAGTAAATGTGCCCCATTCTCTAATTCACTCTTATTAACAAAAATACAGCATTTCACAGATATAAGTCCAACCTGTCTCTATCAGTCCTGGGGTATACAATTTTGGTTTCCCCATGTGCCTCCCTGTCTAGCAACTCACGGTGAGAAGCTAAACAAGCAAACCCACTCCACCACTCACTGTGCATGACATCAGGCAAGGAGGATACTTCGGAGGAGGGTGGGAGTAGCTGGGTGTGATGACGGGACGGAGTGGTAGGACAAAAAAAGATACTACCCCCCCCCCCCCCACTGACTTGTACTCGGACTCGTAAGTGTTTTTTATGGGAATAGAAAGGATTGCTTTTTTCTTAGCTTAAAGAAAAAGGGTGCTGTGGGAACCTGTCAATAGCTGGAATAGTGAAAAATGTGCTGACAGGTTCCCTTTAAGAAAAACCCTAGGGAACCTTTACACACTTCTGCTTATGACTGCAACCAGACTTTTCTTATTTGATTCTAATTTTATACATGTGGTAATTTGTCAGAATAAATGCAGCCATTGAATCACATCAATAATCCATTACTATTAATGCAGTCTGTAAAGTAAGGCCTGCAAATAATTCTGTAACCCTTGGCTGTGCTAGAAAATGTGCAATGATACTTTAGATAAGTGAAGCTCAGTGCGGAGTTACTTTTGTAAGTTCAGGACTTTCATACGTTATTAGAAAGAAGTGTTTAAAGGAAGGTCTCATGTTCTGGAGGACCCCACATGCCATATAATGTCAATACGAAGCTTGTGATGCTTCATTTCTCCTGTGGGGGTGCTGGAGGAAAATTGAGCACACAAATTATAGCTCATTGATCTCTTTTGATGTTTGGCAGTCTAAGTATTATAAATCCTCCCTGACTCTTTGCACTACGATTTATGATACACAAATTCAACACCACTTGTCTGGGGATTATTAACCTTTTAATACTAATATTAGCAGTAAGTGTGTGTGTGTGGCCAATGAATGGAGGCTGTGGTGAAAAATCCAGATGCACAGCAATCCCATGTGGAAGAAACTACATAGCATTTTACTCCATTCCTATCAATACAATTAGAAAATGATGAAGTGCACAAATGTAGACCAGGATGTGGAGCATATTTGCTTCTAATGTCTTATGGTTTAAAGTCAAAGGATCCAGCACTGCCAGACCCTCCAATCCACTGTCTTGGAGATTGGGTGAAGCCCCGATGAAGCATTTCACCCAATCTCTGAGAGATCCTTAAATCCTGACACACTGCCAGTAATAGGTGCCAGGGGAAGGGGCTAGAAATGAAATTGTGGCCTGAGAGTGGGTAGAAATAAGAGGTTTGTGTGTGTGAGAGAGAATAAATGGATGTAGCAGTGCAATATGTGAGTGAATGTATGTAGGAGACCTAAATGAGTGAGGGAATGTAACAAGAGGTTTGCGAGTGAATGGTTTTAGCAGAGGTGTGTGTGAGTGAATGGTTTTAGCAGAGCTGTGTGTGAGTGAATGGCTGTAGTAGAGCTGTGTGTGAGAGAGAAGTTGTAGCAGAGCTGTGTGTGAGTGAATGGTTGTAACAGAGCTGTGTGTGAGTGGATGGAAGTAGCATTGCTATGTGTGTGTGTGAATGGATCTAGCACGGATGTGTGTGAGAGAATGGATGTAGCAGTGCTGTATGTGTTTGTGTGTGTCCAACAGTGATATTTTAATAAGTGTCAATCATAATTTTTCTTTTTCGGATGACTAAATCTGAGGTGCGTCTTATAGTAATGTGCGTCTTATAGTCTGAAACAGTGTGGGTGGCGACCAAACATAGAGCTGGGCAGCTGTATCTAAGCTGCTGTGATTTAAAAGAAATCTTAAAGGTTTATACTTATAGAACCAAATTTATTAAACTGTTTGCAGCAGTTTTCTGCCGTACTTTACACATAAATACATTTCTAAAATGTATTTATAAATTATTTGCACCAGTTTTGTGCTACACTGTGTCTGCCATGACCCAAAACCCTGCACCTAAAGGGGCGTTCACGGTGCCGATTCGCACCGTGCGCCACATTTATGTTTAAAGTCGGACAGAAATGTGATGCACACCCATTAAACTGAGTGCACCAAAAAAAAACCTGTTGCACTCAGTTTAATTACAATTTGCAGGAGCAGGGTGCGCCTGACGATTGAAGACCGTGGGACACATTTACTTACCCGGTCCTGTCGCGATCCAGCAGCGCGTTCTTTGATGAGGATTCGGGTCTTCCGGCGATTCACTAAGGTCATGCGCCCGATGTCCACCAGGTGTCACTGCTGCGCCGAGGTCCGCCGGAGTTCACCATCCTATTCCTGGTGCATTTAAGTGCGTGTCAAGCGACACATTTATTTTTTTTAAATACCACGGTCTTTCCGAATCCGTCAGGTTTTCCGACGGCCACGTCCCCGATTTCCGACGCATGCAACCCGCCGCCAAAGCACCACAATCCGATCGCGTGTGCCAAAAACCCAGGGCAATTCGGCGCAAACCGGTAATTTTCGGGAAAAGCGACGAAAATGAGCAATTCGGGCCCTTACTAAATGAGCCCCCGTGCGTCAGTATGCAATAATCTGGCGCACCCTGCAGGTTAGTGAGGTATTCTGCATGTAGCACAGTTTGCCTCACTATTGATAAATCTGGGCCATTATGTATAGCTGGTCATGTGACCGTGCGCTGGCTCAGGGGGTTATTTCTGGAGCTTCTTCACAGCTCTAATGAAATGAAATGGAATTATCTATGCTTCATTAATATTATTACCATCGTAGCTTACTTATACTGACATATTCTGCAGGGCAGGACACTGCATTTACATCAGGCTCTGCCCCAGTGGAGCTACAACCTCTGCCAATTATTTCCTCATCACTAGCTGCAGCTTCCTGGGAACTACATGTCTCTAGACTAGAAGTGAATATTGTTAGGTGATGAAAGTTGCCAAAATTTAACCAGGGGAAGATATTTGTAGCCAGAGAAGATAGAGGATTTGACCCAGAGATATCAGTCTCTGTATCTGACCATTGTAATCCTCTGCACTGTCAGAGAGGAGGTGCTGGGATAAGACATGCCTCCTCTCTGACAGTAGAAAGGATTATAAGGCTCAGATATCTTTACTCATATCTAAGCAACCGTGGGGGCTAGAAATAAAATTCAAAGTGCCCATGAATCTGTGTAGGAGCCACTACATGTTCTTCTCCATATGTATGAGATGGTAAAGGGTCCTCTTTAAGCATACCAGTGTCTTGGAGATAATGGTATGCCTTTTGGAATTTTTTTTTCTGATTCCCCGGGTCTCATAGAAACATTGACCTCTCTATAGTTAGCCAATACCCATATCATGGCCAGTCCTTGGCGTCATCCATGGCGGCTGTAGCGGATTATAATACATGTGGTCCCTTACTTAAGGACACCCGACTTACAGACAAACCCTAGTTACAGATGGACCCCACTGTGACCTCTGGGGAAGCTCTCTGAATGCTTTATTATAGTCCCAAACTGCAATGATCAGCTGTAAAGTGTCTGTAATGAAGCTTTATCTATAATCCTTGGTCCCATTACAGCAAAAAATTTTGAAACTCCAATTGTCACAGGGACAAAAAAATTTTTGTCGGGAGCATCAATTATAAAATATATAGTTTCAACTTGCATACAAATTCAACCTATGGAACCTATCTTATATGTAACCTGGGGACTGTCTGTATGAACAGTTTGAGTGCCATCCCATGGCCCACACCTTTAGGTGAGAGGGACCTCCAGCCATGAAATCCTTATACATATGTGTACAAAAGCCACTTTTTTAGGTGCTCCAAATTTGAGGTCCTCCAAATGTCCTCAATTTGCCAAACTGAAAGAGGACAGAAGAGGCTCCTCCTACTCGTGACTTGATTTTGGCACCAAATGTAGGAAGTGAATGTCACAGGGACCTCAGGACCTCATTGCATCATACGTCCTCTCCTGCATGGTGGGATGACGTTTGGTCCTCTGTATCCAGGTTGTCTCCTCTCCATCTTTTCCATGTGGTATCTGCATTGTCTCCCAACAACAATGTAGTGGGGGCTCCCAGCCATAAAACCATTTAGCTTGACTTCCAGGGATGAGTAAAGATGGCGTACGTGATCTACCATAGACAACATCTGCCAATAAATTACTGGCTGCAATATACAGAGTATTATAACGAATGCAGAAGCCAATATAAGCTGGGTGACCTGTGAATTATGACTCTGGCTGATACGTTATTGCTTTCCTAATGGAGCCAGTGACAGAATACATCAGGAGGAGAAATATTGAAGTAAGTAAAATGTATATTTTCAGCCCATTATACAGGTCAGAACATGAATGTGCCCCGTAATAATCCTGGCTCATAGGATGACATTGCATCTAATGAGAACACATTACTTCTGCTGCCTGATACATTATAACCATTGCTGACATTGTGTCACCAGGTGACGTCTGTGTGACATCTTTCCTAATTTCTCCAGTTTTCCGAATATTGATATTTTATATTGATGTTTTATAATTGAGTTCATGAAAGAAAACCATTGCAGTAATTGGAGGATTTCATTGTTATAGCCTAAAAATCTACAAAGCCAGAACATAAAGACCACTGTAAGGCGGAGCGGATGGCATTGATTATCTCCTGACAATGGCTTCTGTCAAGATTGTATATAGGCAGTGGGTAGGGCCGGCGTCAGTGCTGGGCATACCCGGGCAAGTCCTGGGACCCTGGGCTTTTGGGGGGCCCATATAAGACGATACATAATGGGGCAGATTTACTTACCCGGCCCATTCGCGATCCAGCAGCGCCTTCTCTGCAGTGGATTCGGGTCCGGCCAGGGATTCACTAAGGCAGTTCCTCCGCCGTCCACCAGGTGGCGCTGCTGCGCTGAAGAGCATAGGAACGCACTGAAATGCATCGAGGCCGGCTGAGTGAAGGTAAGCGCGAGTCCAGCGACACATTTTCCGTTTTTAAATGCGGCGGTTTTTTCAAATACGTCGGGTTTTCGTGCGGCCACGCCCCCCGCTTTCCGTCGCGCGCATACCGGCGCCGATGCGCCACAATCCGATCGCGTGCGCCAAAATCCCGGGGCAATTCAGGGGAAATCGGCGCAAATCGGAAATATTCGGGTAACACGTCGGGAAAACACGAATCGGGCCCTTAGTAAATGACCCCCAATGAATCCATAGGGTATGAGTGGTGCTTATATAAAATATTTTTGCGATGATAAACTAATGAATATTTTAGGGAACAGGAGTCTGTTTTAGTTTCTAAAATTTTAATGCCGCCATGTGAGTTCACTGTAAAGGGGTCCACTGAGGCTCCATCACCCAGGGGCCTACTGAAACCTGCAGCCAACCGTGGCAGTAGGGATGGGCAAAGCATTCAATATTTATCAAATATTTCAAAAGATTTGGATCCAGTTTGAATCCAATTAACCGATTGTCCTGGAAGTTGTTATATAATCCCTAATAGTCCTAAAACACAATTTTTACTCAATTTTTTTACATTCTCCCTCCCTCTTTCCTAAGCTCCGGGATGAATGACAACGTTATCTAGCCGACATTTTGAAAGATTCATCCAAAGCAAAACAGAAAATATTCAAATTCAATTTGGCCCCTGAAAAATCCCAGTTTCATAACGAATCTCCGATCCAATGAACAGACTCACTTTTCTCTATTAGGTATTGGGAAAAGAGTCAGCTCCCGAAGTTGATGACATAATCACAGGTTTATTCCCGGCCCCACACATTGTATAATACTGAATGGTGTGGGGGCTGGTAGTAATGTGAGAACTGTAATACTCTCCCTATTGAAGAAGAACAGGCTACAATTAGATGGGGGGGGGTACAAAATCTGGAAAGTATTATAGATATATAGAGAATTTGGACTGAGATTCATTTTCATGACTTTTTTGTAAGATGTATGTTTTATATATTTCACCATCATATCCTTGTCATCAACCCATATGATGCGTTCTGATCCAACATATAGTGGGGGGTCCTCTTGTTTTTACAAAGGACATCTCTTGTTGAGGAGGACCTAAATTACATACTGAGCCCTTTGCAGGGAGGGGGCCCTGTGTTATGCTTTAAGGGGTTTTCCTTGAATTTGGATAACGCCCAGGGGGCCTGTGTGAGACACGACACAGGATGTCACTTGCAATTTCTCGGGGACTTTACTTCCCCTGGTTCGAAACCTGATCCGAAAGATTTGTCCCCTGGTCCGAGACCTGGGTGACTGATTCCACCATACAAGACCGTACACCATACAATTTGTAGTTGGATTTGCCCTCTAGATTGTAAGAGATCCATACTTGTACTAATTAAGAAATAAATTATTACACTTAAAGGAAACCTATCATGAGGAATCTAGAAGTAGATGTGATGGTAGATTCCTCCGGCTGCCTTTGCCCTATTCTGTCATTTAATAATCCTGGAACCTAACTTGTTAAAAAATTAAATTTAGTAATATGTAAATTAGCTGCAGAGGCTACTGGGGCGTGTCCTAGCCTGGCCGGGCTCCAGGAGCTAAGGCTACACCACGCCCCAGTAGCCTCTGCAGCTAATGTTACTACAATTATGTTTTTAAGCTTCATTAGGCTCTAGGAATAATAAATATTAGATTAGGGCAAAGGCAACAGGAGGAATCTACCATCACATCTATTTCTGATAGAAGATTCATCTAAATATATATATAACCGATTGTTAGTATAGATAATCAGTATTGGATAGGTGGAGATACAACACTCAGCACCCCCATTATTTATCAGAGATGGAGCATTAGCTCTGTCCGATATGTGGTGGCCACGTTTGCTCACTGTAGCCTGTTACTTTCACTCTAGTAAAGGGAATGGTCATCAAAATCAAAACCCCTTTAAGGGAAATCTACCATTTGATTTCATGCATTGGGAACCAAATGCTGTAGCTACACTGATGCAGAAACATATCTTGTTTGATCCCTGATCCGAGTGGTTTCGCTCAAAAAACTATTATAAAATTTAGGACCTTGGGAAAGCTGGGTACATATCGGCATTCATACATAAAAGAGCTTGCTGAACTGAACAGACAGGACTAATCAACCTGAGCTGGGTGACTCATACACAGCAGCTGGGGGATGGTGCAGCGATTGATTACTTCTGCCTGTCAGGGACAACACAGTTATACTTATGCTGGGTAGGACAAGGCTGGAGCAGTGCATAATTAGGGTAAGAGGAGAAGCGCTGGAGCAGCCACAGCTGCAACAGATCCTCATTTTCATAATTTTATAATTGTTTTTTTCAGCAAAACCACTCAGTTCAGGGATTAAACAGGATGGGGCTCATTTACTAAGGGCCCCGCGGACCGCACTTTCCTCGGACATCCCGACGATTTCCGCTTTGCGCCACTTGGACAGGGATTTAAAAGGGGTTTTTGGCACACACAATCGTATTGTGTCGCAATCGCGCTAGCTTTTCATGCGACACAAATAGGAGGGCAGGCCGACAGACGATCCGACGGATACGGACTACGCGCAGGTTTTAACATTTAAATGTGTGTCGCATCCAATGCACTTACATGCACCAGGAAGAAGACGGTGAACTCCAGCGCACCTGATCGAGGTGACACATGCAGGATATCGAGAGCACGATCTTAGTGAATCGCGGCACAGTTCATCCACGTCGGACAGTCCGGATCAGGGATCATGCAGGGACCGGGTAAGTAAACGTGCCCCAATATGTTTCTGCATCAGTGTAGCGAGAGCATTCTCATAAGTTATAGATTGGTATGAGAAAGGTTTGTTTGGTTCATAAGGCATGAAATCAAATGGTCAAATGGTAAATTTCCTTTAAGGATTTGTGCTATGTAGATAGAAAGTAGGACCTCTGTATTATTTCATCCGGTAGGACTAAGGTATCACAGTGCGACACTGGATGGTGGGGCAATTGGGTCTTTAACGCTTCCACCAAAATTACAAGGAAAACTGTTAGGAAACTTTTGGGTTTGGAGACCTCTAATACCAGACCTTCACCAGTCCAATGCATATCCAATGGCCGTTGTAGGTGGTCAATGCTAGAGGTCGCGCAGGTCCCATGGTCTTTCACATGTCTGTTCATTCCTATGATCCGTTACGTGTTTACATCTTCCTCCCTCGTTGCTTTTTGCGCTGGTTGAGTACATTTCACCGGAGGCAGAATGTGAGGTGACATTTAAATGTCTCGGAAGTGGCGGCTTCTTCAGAGCTGCTGTGCACGATGTCGAAAGTGGCAAAGTATTTTTCCGATTAAGTGGATTTTGTAGTTTGATAATAATAGGATTCAAAGAGAACACGTAGCGCTCACGTTTCATCTTCTATCCCCGGAGATGATGTCACATTGTATATTAGGATGTGTGAATGCTTAATCTGCTCCATTATTTATCCTGCGGAGTAACATCTACTGTCATGGAGCACTACTCTCCAGTGCAGGTCAATACTAAGTCATCTGCTCAGACGTGGACCTTAATGTATCTATCTACTAATGAGCCTGGGCATTGTTATTATGAGACAGAGGAGTTAGGTGGCCATAAATCAGTCCATAAAAGCCTCATTGGGAGTCTACAAGCATTTTGATCGTACAAAGTGGCAGTATTGGTCCTAGGAATGTGTGCAAGTCTACCTTTCAGTTGTTAGTAGCAGCAGAAATGTGAAAAATGTACTCATATTCCAGGATTGTAGCTGGACTTGAAGCAATGCGGGAGTATCCTCACACTGTGGTGTTCTTTTATCTCTGCATTCCATCTGTCCCTCACCTCTGCCGTAATACAGTATCCAATCAGAAGCCTGCAACACCAAGCTGTACACCAATTACAGCTACAATCCTGAAATAGTAATGGATGTTACAATGGTGCTGCTACTAATATTAATATTAATACATACATAAAGTTATGGTCACACAACTCTCCAGGACTATTATCCAACACTGTATGCAGATTTGTGTGCTCCCAATAGCTGGAAGACTCTCCCTTTAACAGTTTTTTTTTCATTAGTAGAAATAAGTTTTGCTGATAATGTGAGATATTTTCATCAAATTAAGATTTTATTTGGGGCTATACCAAGAGCATTGTCTGAGTGGTCCCCTAAGTTTCTCTCTTAAACCCTAAAATGTGATACTGAATTTGCTGGGGGAAAATGTTGCTTATTCCTAAGGCACCCAAGGGGTGGTAATATAGGAAATTATAGAAGAGTACTGATCTGCACTGATGTGAATGAAAGGAGTTTGCCGCTCCTGTACATTAGTTGCCCATGTGCCTTTTCTGCCTTGTAGATAATCCCTCAATGTTCATCAAGTGATTCAGCAGTTCTTCTACTTTTGTGCTGTGTGCAGACCCTCCATGCTTTCTTCTCAACATTTCTGAGCTCTACTAAAGAGACTCCTCCCCCTTATGTCAGTGTGGATGGACTGTCAGGTGAGAGAGAGGATGACATCACATGGATGACCTGGAGCAGACACAGAGTCTGCAGCTGTATGTATGCAGAAGCATGCTGAGAACAGAGACAGGCTGCAGCTTTCAACGATGGCAAAGCCACAGCAACACATAAATGCAGAGGCACATCTAATATAAGAGATTTATTGAAAGGTGGCCAACCCCTTTAAGACCGAGGAGTGAGTTAGAAGCATATTGTTTACCTCCAGCCACTTCTCTTTGTATGTGTCTCCCCTCTCTTCCTTAGCTAATTCTCACTTTCCCCCTCCCCTCTCTTCTGACTACTAAGAAATATGACACCTAAGAGATACCAATTTTTCTTACTGGGTCTATACAATGGTCATGTAGTTTTCCTCCTATAGATTCACGTGGCTTGTGAGCAGCTGCCTGGCACTGATATCTACAGCACATCTTATTATCCACTAATATTTATTATTATTACTCCATGTCAGTGTAACCTGATCTCATTCCATTTCATATTCATATTACTTTTATTTTCCAAATTGAATGCTCTTTCCTTGCATTAATGTTTCTTTTTTTTTCTTCTTTTGTTACTATTCTTGCAGCTTTTTGCAATCTTTGCATTTGCAACATGTGGAGGCTACTCCGGGGAACTGAGAGTCAGTGTGGATTGCGCCAACAGAACTCAGAGCGACCTCCGCATTGACATTGGCATTGCCTATCCTTTCAGGTACCTTCATGATTCTTATCTATTGTTCTTTCCGATATTTGGGATTTGACTACAGGGCACGGTCCACATTACATTGTTATTGGCTTATTCTGCTAGGACTGATTGACCATCTAATGTACAGCTACTCCCTCCTTCCTATTCTGAAGACATGCACTCTCCACCCAGCTGAGGGTGCATGTGTATGAGGATGTTGGGAGAGAGAAGACTCTTTCAAAAATGCATTTCAGATGCCAAATTTAATTTTGGATATTAAAGACGCACTAACGCTCAATTCTTTATTCCATAACATTACCCTCATCTGCTCATTATGTAGGTGAAAGAAGTCGAGAGTCAGAGACACTGTTTGCTCTGATGAGACACAAACATGATGTTATAGATTTCCTTTCTTTATTTCTCTATGCTCTGCAATATCCCCAAATCTATATGCGATAACAGTGTCATGTCTGCCTGCTGGGAGGACAGTGTGGTCCTCCTCTATGTATTATCATATGCACCAGGTCATTTTCTACATCCACATTTACCAACTGTGTGACTGGAACTTGTCAACTCATCAGCAGTAACTAATATAGGGATAGGAATTAAAGGGTCTTCCCTTCCTATAGAGGGAGGGAATATATATGGAGGAGGGAGGGAGGGAAAACTATATGCGATAACAGTGTCATGTCTGCCTGCTGGGAGGACAGTGTGGTCCTCCTCTATGTATTCTCATATGCAACAGATCATTTTCTACATCCACATTTACCAACTGTGTGACTGTAACCTGCCAACTCATCAGCAGTAACTGATATAGGAATAAAAGGGTCTTCCCTCCCTATAGAGGGGCTGTATGGTACAGTCTATGTAGTATCATGTCCCAGGATGATAGTGATCTCCTTGGGACAAACCAAAATCATCTATTTCACAGGGGTCACCATGAGATTACAGAACCTTACAAAAGGGAAGAATAGAATAAATAAGTCATTAAGGTAACACTGGACAAATTATATTATATATTGGGGAACCAGGGAACAAAAAAAATGAACTTTTCTACTAAATGAATTCAGCGAGGAAGAATGTGCTCAGTACTGGGGGATCGTTCTGTTCTTCAGGGATCAGGCATTAGTTTAATATTTGATATTGGGATAAATTATGGAGTAAAAAGTATAGAATGTAACAACTGTAATAATGGTGAAAAGGTTCTATACACCCTGTACTTTACTACTGGGTCCAGATGTATGCAGCTTAGATACAGCAGCTCAGCTCTATGTAAGGTGGATACCTATATAATGGCAGCTTAGATACAGCAGCTCAGCTCTGTGTAAGGTGGATGCCTATATAATGGCAGCTTAGATACAGCAGCTCTGCTCTGTGTAAGGTGGATGCCTGTTTAATGGCAGCTTAGATACAGCAGCTCAGCTCTATGTGAGGTGATGCCTATAAATGGCATGCTTAGCTACACGCAGTTAAGCTCTATGTAAGTGCTGCCTATATAAGGGAAGCTATATACAGCAGCTCAGCTCATGTAAGGTGGATACCTATATAATGGCAGCTTATATCAGCAGCTCAGCTCTGTGTAAGGTGGATGCCTTGTTTAATGGCAGCTTAGATACAGCAGCTCAGCTCTATGTAAGGTGGATGCCTAATAATGGCAGCTTAGATACAGCAGCTAGCTCTATGTGAGGTGGATGCCTATATAATGGCAGCTTAGATACAGCAGATCAGCTCTATAACATAATGGGGGTCATTTACTAAGGGCCCGATTCACGTTTTCCCGACGTGTTACCCGAATATTTCCGATTGGCGCCGATTTCCCCTGAATTGCCCCTGGATTTTGGCGCACGCGACCGGATTTTGGCGCATCGTCGCCGGCATGCACGCAACGGAAATGGGGGGGCGTGGCCGAACGAAAACCCGACGGATTCGGAAAAAACACTGCATGTGTCGCGAAAATTGCACTTACCTTCACTCAGCCCGGCTCGGTGTATTCCAATGCGTTCCGATGCTCTTCAGCGCAGGACGGCGGAGGAACTGCCTTAATAAATCCCGGCCGGACCCGAATCCAGCGCAGAGAACGCACCGCTGGATCGTGAATGGACCGGGTAAGTAAATCTGCCCCAATCTCTGAATGTAGTGAGAATGGTGTAAAAGTCGAATACAGTAACCATTGCAGCTGCATATTTCTCTGACCTTAATTATCTCCTATTACATTAATAATCTTTATTTATAAAGCTCCATCATATTCCGTAGCTTCATAAATTGTATTACATTACAGATTACAAACAGTCATATGATACAATTGGAGTGAGGGCCCTGATCACAAGAGCTCACAGTCTATGAGGATGAGGGGGTGACACAAGAGCTCACAGTCTATGAGGATGAGGGGGTGACACAAGAGCTTACAGTCTGAGGATGAGGGGGGTGACACAAGAGCTCCCAGTCTATGGATGAGGGGGTGACACAAAGAGCTCACCGTCTAGTGAGGATGAGGGGGTGACACAAGAGCTTACAGTCTATGAGGATGAGGGGGTGACACAAGACTTGTGACAAGCTTACAGTCTATGGAGGATGAGGGAGTGACACAAGAGCTTACAGTCTATGAGATGAGGTGAGGGTGACACAAGAGTTACAGTCTATGAGGATGGAGGGTGACACGGAGCTTACAGTCTATGAGGATGGGGTGACACAAGAGTACAGTCTGTGAAGATGAGGGGGTTGACACAAGAGCTACAGTCTATGAGGATGGAGGGGGGGACACAGAGCTTACAGTCTATGAGGATGAGGGTGGTGACACACGAGCTTACAGCTATTGAGGATGAGGGGGTGGTGACACAAGAGCTTACAGTCTATGAGGATGAGGGGACACAAGAGCTACAGTTATGAGGATGAGGGGGGACACACAAGAGCTTACAGTTATGAGGATGAGGGGGTGACACAAGAGCTTACAGTCTATGAGGCGAGGAGGATTGACACAAGAGCTTACAGTCTATGAGATGATGGGTGACACAGGAGCTTACAGTCTAGAGATAGGGGGTGACACAAGCGTACAGTCTATGAGGATGAGGGGGTGACACAAGAGCCTTACAGTCTGTGAAGATGAGGGGGGTGAGTGACACAAGAGCTTACAGTTATCAGGATGAGGGGTGACACAGA
The DNA here is from genome assembly GCA_019512145.1 of Engystomops pustulosus. Taxonomy (NCBI): domain Eukaryota; kingdom Metazoa; phylum Chordata; class Amphibia; order Anura; family Leptodactylidae; genus Engystomops; species Engystomops pustulosus. Next base: position 83,996,435 of record CM033649.1, read on the forward strand.
GCTTACAGTCTATGAGGAGAGGGTGACACAGGTTACAGCTATTGAAGGATGAGGGGTGACACAAGAGCTTAGTCTATGAGGATGAGTGGGTGACGGACAGAGCTTACAGTCTATAGGAGGTGAACAAGAGCTACCAGGTCTATGAGGATGAGGGGGGTGACACAAGAGCTTACAGTCCTGAGAATAGGGGGTGACACAGGCTTACAGTTTGGATAGGGTCGCACGAGTAACATGGGACGTCAGAGCTAGTTAGGATGGTAAACTAATCATGGAGTTAACTAAGATATGGCAGCTTGTATCATGTCGACTTCCGATATAAAATGGTTAGGGTGCGAATACGTCTAGAACGCCCTTTTCTCTGCACAATGCAGCCGCGACACAATACTTCGACAACTCGACAAAAAGCTGGCCACAAACGCTATATAAATGTGGGCCAATGTGTATTGTAGCCGATTCGGAACAAGGTGGGTTTTAGGTGTGGAAGGTGGGGACAGTCTTGCACATTTTGGTAGAGAATTCCCAGAGTATGGGGGAAGCACGGAGAAGTCCTGGAGGTGGCTGTGAGCAGCGAGCGATGGTAATAGAGTGAAGCTGAAGGTCCTGTGAGGGCAGGGATTATGTGTGGGGCGTAATATTGGCAGAGCGGAGGGCACTTACCACACATCATGTGGAGGAATACCATTAAAACTGTTGAAGAGTAAATTCTGCTTCTTACTTTTTGGATGGCATAAGCTTTGAAAGAAATGCACATATAAATATCGGGGAGGAGGGACTGATAATGTGACTTTGTTTTCTTAGATTTTGGAGAATGTTAATATTTGGTATTGATTAATACCTATGACTAGTGTTGCCCCCTCTGTGCTGTAGAACTTCTTCTTATATTTTAGGTGTTTTGATTTTTAATAAACGGTAACCTCCGCTAATACGGAGGCGAGAGTGTGCGCCGGCTCGTGAACCTTCGCTATTTGATAGATGACTCACATTAGAGGCACGCAGTGATATCCTTCCCTAAATTAATTCTCCGTGAGAGGGCTGCATGGTATGAGAGTGATCGGCGATGAACATTTAGAGTTTGGCTTCGCCTTCCCTCTGTGTTAGTTATTAGACTCATATAACGGAATGGTAACATCTCCAATATTATGGTGGTAGTGGCTTGATTAAGAAACAGCGCCACACTTGTTCATAGGTTGTGTCGTAGTGCAGCTCAGTCCTCAAAATCATACAGAGGGGTCATTGTACTAAGGGCCCGATTCGCGTTTTCCCGACGTGTTCCCCAAAATTTCCGATTTGCGCCGATTCTCCCTGAATTGCCCGGGATTTTGGCACACGCGAGAACAGTGCTCAGTCTCCGAGGACTTGTTATGCTTTTCCAATTTGCGACGATTTCCCCTGAACTACCTTAATAAATCCCGGCCGGACCCGAATCCAGCGCAGAGAACGCACCGCTGGATCGTGAATGGACCGGGTAAGTAAATCTGCCCCATTATCTTGCTCCCTGCCAGCAGTGTGTGGTGAGTCCCTGAGGGATGGGGGCATTTTAAGCGAGAATTATATATACCTATATACGGGCCATGTACAACAAAGTACACAAAATATATGCATGAATACCGTAATATGGAAAACACAGAATTTTATTAACAACAAAATAATAATACACATATGATCACTGCAATAAAAACAACCCATAAAATCAATCCCTGGTGGACTAAAAGTACACGGAAACAGGGGGAGCTGCGCTGCGCATCGGGACCACCGGAGGGTGAGTATATAAGTTTTTCTTTTTTTTTTTTAGTGCTGGGCTCGCTTTATACTAGTGGGGGCAGGCTGTATACTACATGGGGAAGGCTGGGCTGGCTGTATACTAGTGGGGGCTGGCTGTATACTA
>CM033649.1:84638770-84714202 GCA_019512145.1 Engystomops pustulosus
CATACACAAGATCATCCCATACATAAGATCACCCCCATACACGAGATCACCCTCATACACGAGATCACCACCACATACAAGATCATCCCATACACAAGATCACCCTCATACACGAGATCACCACCACATACAAGATCACCCCCATACACGAGATCACCACATACAAGATCACCCCCATACACGAGATCACCACATACAAGATCAACCCCATACACAAGATCACCACCACATACAAGATCACCCCCGTACACGAGATCACCCTCATACACAAGATCATCCCATACATAAGATCACCCCCATACACGAGATCACCCGGTAGCAATAAGTTACGGCTAAAAATTGTCCATGTGCCAATTCACGGTAAATAAGTGGATTTTGGTTGTAGTTTGGGCACTCGATCTCCAAAAGGTTCTTCATACTGATATATGGGTTTGTATGCCAAACGCATGCGCATCACCAACCAGCAACCCGGTGTCTTGTCTCTAAATGCAAGTCATCGGGTGCGGATGTTACTGATCCCATGAGTTTACATAGTAACACATAGTGATTGTCTGCTAGAGTTGCGTTTATAACGCAGATGGGGGGCAGGCCCGGACCAATCACCTGGGAAATGCATGTGATCGGTACACCAGGATAAGGTGTCTTGGTTGCTCATTGAAAAGAGCTGGGGCCTGGGTACTGATTGGCCTGCGTTTAAGTCGCAGCCAGAGAGTCGCGCCCCTCCAGCCCCTTGTGTGGATGATGGTTAGAACGGGGACAATAATCTCATGTATTAGCAGTAACACTGGTATTTGACGTGATTTCAGGGATTCTGTGCCATTGGTCAGTATTACAACCCCAACCCCCACCCCCCCTTTTGTCAGTGAATGGAGCCTCATCAGCATCAGGTTCCAGGTTTCCTACTCTCTTCTAAGTGACCTTAGCCTTTCAGTTTCGGATCTTTCATACTGTTTTCCACACGGTGTCTCATCTTCTGATCTATAGGTTGCTGGTGTGTATTCATCCTGTCTGGAAGTTTTGGTTTGTGTTTTTCTTATACTGATTGTGATTATGTATGTATTATTATTGGGAGCCTGTAGTGTAGAACACCCTCACCTCAAATACCAACCAACAAACACCCACAAAAACTCCATATATTAAAAATGGGCAGGTTTTTGTCTAATAAACTAAAAAGTCTTGTAAATTGTAACATTAGTTTATTTGTGCCTTGTATATTTCTCAGATCATACAGGGGGTGGAGGCGCCGTCTTATCCTCCTTACTTCCTCTCAGGTTCAATGGAGGATGGGGCGTCCGGATATTCCAGTCCCAATCCATGCTTGTATGGTGCGCGCACATGGAGCGTGTTGCGGTAGAGCAGGGAAGCAGGGACCAACGGGGAGGAGCAGAGCTCAGGTGGCTGGATATGAGAAGCAAGTAGTAAATAAGTTTCACAAAATCTCATCCACCACATTTACAAGTGATTTTATTACAAAATGCTACTCACCCTATCCGGAGGAGCAGTATGTAATTGATGATTTCTGGCAGCGAGGACGGAGCGCCGGTGGTATTCCTTGGGTTCCAATGTGGAGCTGGCGGATGAGTAGAATGATGGGGGTGAAATCCAGCAGCAGGAAGCTACGGGCATCAAATGAGGGACACGGCCCTCATATCGTCAATAAAATCACATGTAACTGGACTTCTCCATCTTATCCATGATTTTTCAGAATAGAAGATTCTGGAGCCGGTTTATGGATTACAGGTTCGTATGACTGCGACTATCTGGAGGGGGTCATCAGGCAAAAGCGGATGATGGGAATCCTCTCCTTCTCTATGTATGTGGAAATCAATGGAGACAATGAATGAAAGAGTGATTCAGGTAATAGATGATAGACTGATCACAGAGGACATTCAGGTCCACACATGTGATTATTGCCAGCTGTTGGTAGTGACTGGCGCCCCTATGGGTGACGCCTTGGAGGTGTGTGTACGGATACATCTACATGGAGGGAGAACTGCTGCGATATTCGGTGTGGAATGTAGAAGGAAAATCTGCGCATTTGCCAATAGAAGCAGAAGAATGGATAAGACGTTAGAATTTCATCCACAGATACATCGGATCAGATCTGTCGAAGGTCCGGGGGAGTGTGATTTCACTGAACTACATTGGAGGCCAATTCACAGGAAATACCGACTACCCCCAGCACACGGGCCGCGTCCCTCTCCTGACTTTGTCTTCTTGATGTGTTTTCTCATGTGAGATGGGACAGGAGCCTCCGTGTTCCCGGCTTTCAGACCTTGCAGGAGGTCGGGAGGATCAGGGAGGACAATATTGGCTTTAGTAGTTGGTTTCACATTGATCTTGAATCTGGTAGATCACGTCCACGCTAGAGGTAGATTTAGGGATGATGTTTCTCCACCCTTGGAGGCTGGATCTAAAAACATGTGGCCACAAATTCTTGGATTTCTGTGCTCAAAGAGTTGTCCAAAGGGGTGTTGGGAGGAAGGATTGGGGGACACAGTGGACCACGGGGGCCAGGATAGTTGTGTTCAGGGGTTTGCAAGGGGCGGGGAAAATAAAAGGGGGGCATTTCTTTGTGTGAGGGGGGGGGGGGGGGGGGGGGGGGTCAAGGAATTGAATTGGGGGAGGGAATAAAGCAGGTTTTTTTTTTTTGGAAGGGGGGTCAGTGTTTGTAGGGTTGGGGAATTACTTTGGGAGGGGAGGAATTTCTGGGGGCGGATCAAGGGTTTATGGGGTGGGTGGGAGATAGGGACCTTTTTTCTTTTTGTTGGGGGGGGGGGGGTGTCAGGAATTGGAAGTAGTAAAGAACAGGGCGACAGTGGACTTTTTGAATAGCACTGCTGAGCGGGACAACTGTCCTGCCAGTACAGACCAACAAGACTGCCCTGAAGCACATAGTTGTAGGAAAGGGAATGTGAGGAGTTCGGGCCCCACTAAGGGCAAGCAGCAAGCGGTCATGTAAGTTTTATTATGCCCTAATGGGGTGGCACTGCCGATCTCCTGCTCTAGCGCCATACAGCAGAATACAGAGGTATCTGCCGAATATATATATTAATGTTGTACTAGGTCACAGCCACTGCCTCCGTCTGCCTAGAAGCTGCAGCAGCAGTGGTAACCTTGGCGGTCCCAAACAGCAGCGCAAAGACACAAGGAAGGTGCACTACGATCCACGTCGTGGCCAAATGGGACATGGAGAAATATAAATAAAAAAAAAACTTGGTTGAAGAAAAATGAAAAAAAATGACCTGTGGCTGTTTTTGTTTTATAACTAAAAAAAAAAATAAATAAAGTCATTAATGCACGCACTGTTCAGGGCAGGCAGCACTATGGAGGCAGAGATTGGTCCAGGCGGGCAGGCAAACATGCATCATCAAAAAAAACTGTCGTAGTCAGGACTGGCGGCCAACTTGCATATGCGGGAAACAGTCTGGGTCGGGCAGGCGGTATTTTTTTTTTTCCCCCATGCATAAGCGGAGAAACCGTCCGGGGGTCAGGGCAGGCGGCCGAACTTGCTAAGCTGGGAAAAGCCGGGGGTTGGGGCAGCCGCCAAGAGATATAAGCGGGAAAACAGTACGGGGTAATGGCAGGCAGCCAAGATGTCATAGCGTGAAAACAGTCCGGGGTAAGGAGGCGGCATTACAAAAAAAGTAATCAATTTAACAAGGCCAAGGTCAGTCCAGAATATCAGCAGCGGATGGCAGCTGGGCACGTGATGTTACTGAGATGGACTCAACCAATAGATTGTTTTGGTGGGCAGGAAGGATTGTCCTTACGGAACGCTTCAGTTGGAAGAGATGAGAGGGTTTGGTACTCAAAGATTGCCTTCATCCTCAGTTCCACGCATATACAACGGACAGAGGAAGGGTCCTGCAGTTGTTTGCCATGAGTTGTTATGGATAGGGAGACTGCGGCTGAGAGAGTCAACGTTGCCCGACTACGGCGACGATTTTCGATCTCTGAGATTGTGATGTGTGAGATGGTCTCTGGGATGTGGGATAGGCTCTGTTCCTACCTGATGTTTGGTGGGTCGTGGGACCGGAGGTCATTCCGCTCCTGTAAATCCCTGAAGGTCTTAGGTTGCAGGTGGAAAGCGGGTGGTCGTGTCTTCAGTCGGACAGGTATCGGCCAGGCTCCTGTCTAGGTGCTACAAAAGGTTTTTGATATTATGGCCGATTATTGCCCACCGCTGCGGTAAGTTTGTCCAAAAAGCCGGACGGCCTTTGGTGCGTTCAGGCTTGCGGCTGTATGGAAGGCCCCCGGGACGATGGAGTGTGTCTCCGTGGTTGGATTATGCCCTTCGGCAGCAGCCATTTGGCCGCCGCTACTCACCACAAAAGATGAGCTGTGTGCGAGTGATCCAAAAAACCTTCAAAACAAAACTGTAAAAAAAAAAACTTCAAAAAAAAAAAATAGCAAAAGTAAAAGCCCAACCGGCAACAAACGCTTATTCAGCAAGAAAGTGATCAGCGCCTCCCAATTCACCGATACCTGCCTCGCCACTGACCCGTCCCAGCCGATGATTCAGGATTGGAGGCAACGGGGTCTATGACGCCACCAGAAAACGCAATGGCAACCGGGTGGGGTTCTACAGCAATGTAAACAGTTGGTGGTTCCCATGACAACGGGTGGTAAATAGTATGGTATGGCAAGCCAATCAGAGCTAATCTTTATATTCTCCCACAGCGTTAAAAATGAAGCTGATCTCTGATTATGGTTTTCATGGGCAATCTCCCCTATGTTTTAACGAGCTGAGGGGAGAGCAGCGGGGATCTGTAGTGTCGCCTTGTAAATGTCACTACATAAAATCCGATGGATTGTTTTTTTATTAAAGGGGGGGGGGGGGGCAGTGGACCGTGTAGTGGAGGGGGGGGGGGGGTGTCTTTGGGTGTCAGTACAACCCAGGTAGTTAGGGGTTACCATGGGGGTGTGGTGTAGGCAGCGGGGTTTGGAGCCTGAAGCGATGGCAGGGGGTGGAACCCCATGAGAACAAGCGGGGACTTCAGTTTTTTACCTCAGTACCGGCAGCGAGTTAAGCAATCAAAATATGAAGATACAATTAAACTTCATTAAAAAAAAATTTATTATATTTAGTGTGACACAAATCCTCAGTAAATACCTCAAAGTGGTTTTTGCAAATCCCGAAAACGTCAGAAAAAACCAACACCCGTAGCAAGCCGCCAGACCCTAGTAAATAAGCCCCATTATGTGGTGTTTATGAGGATATCAGGGCATCTTCTCCTACGATGCAGGACCCTTGCATTAGTTGGAGATTTTATTGTAGAGGACAAATATCGTTATTTATTCTCCTCTCTATGAAGACCCATTTTTACCCATAACAATACTTGGTGATGCTAGGATCAGGAAGAGAGCTGAGGTCGGCCAACATTCAAGTGCTGTGCCTGTGTTCATCACACGTTACAATGGCAGCCACCGAGACTGCATGGTGGCTGTACGTGTACTACAGCTCAACTCCAATCAATTCAATTAAATGTAACATTCACTGGGGCTGAATTTATTCAAATGTCTGAAGTCAGAATATTCTAGTTGCCCATGGAAACCAATCAAATCTCCCATTTAAAATATTTATGAGCACCAGTAGTAAAATGAAAGCTGAGCTGTGATGGTTGGGCACCTACAAATATTACAGGACTTGCAGACTCTTGATAAATATACCCCACTGTCTTGTGAAGTTAAACGGGGCACCAAGCAGCAGAGTCCTGGAACTGGCGATAAAATTACGACAAGGACCGTACTTGATTCCAGCTCGTCCTGCCAACGAGCGAGGTTAGAATATTTCACGAACATAAGTCTGTTCGACGCTCCGGACACGGGAACAGAGCTGATTGCAGTGACTGGTCAGGAGCGCAGTATCTTGGTGGCCTCTGCTCTGCTGTGTAAAAGCGAGGTGGCAGATACAAGGGGGCAGATTTACTTACTCGGACCCTTTGCGATCAGAGGCGAAGTCTCTGAGGTGGATTAGGGTCCGGACGGGATCACTAAGGCAGTTCCCTCCGAAGTCCACGGGTGTCGCTGCTGCGTGAAAAGACCTTCAGAATGACATGGACGTTCACCGAGCCATCATGGGTGAAGGTAAGCGGCGTCGAGTAAGTGGACATTTTCTTTTTTTCAAATGCAGCGGTTTTCCGAATCCGTCAGGTTTTTTTACCAGCACAGACTCCGATTTCCGTCGTTGTGGAATGACGGCGCAGATGTGCCACAATCGATCGCGTGCGCCAAAAACCCGGGGCCAATACAGGGAAAATTGGCGCAAAAAATGAAAAATTCCGTTAACCTGTCGCAACAACCCAAGAATGGGCCCGTAGTAAATGACCCCCAAATAATGTGAGTCTTCATGACGGCCGGCTCTATCTGTTAGGCTGAACAGTGGACTGAAAGTTTACAGAATCTGGGGAGGGGGGGCTTTTTAGCAATTACCAGTTGCGGTCTCCTCTCTAATTCCCGTCCATTTCAAATCCAGCAGGACAGTGCTTGTACTTCAGGCTCTTTCCCAATTGTCTTGGGCCGATGGGAAGGTATTTGACTAGTGAGGCCACAATGCTAAGGTTGTATTTCCCGGCCAAGTCAGCTAGATGGGATCATTACTAATGCAGGTAAGTAGCAAGGAACCAGACCACCAACATAGGGGCAGTTACCATTTTATTTGAATTTACTCAGGACATAAAACTAAGCCGTGTGATCCTAGTAAATACAAAATAAAACACATGTAGAAAAAAACCCAACAAGGACAATGAAAAATTTCAAAAAAATAATTTATTTGTTAATAGGTGAAGGACCAGGTAAAGCCTATGATCAGTGCCATCTAGGAAGTATTAAACAATACAAATACTGAGTGACCAGAAATCTGACAATTTATTATAAAAAATAGTGTGATACCAATTATTAGCACGGAGGAAGAGGTATTATACAAGGCAGATTGATTCCAATAACGCCATATATCAGCCGTGGAGCATCTCTGAAATAATATAATTATACGCCCTTTAATTGTTATAGATACAGTGCATATGAATAAATCCACTAGGGGAACGGAAAAAATCCCAACGACGCTCATAGAAAAATAGACGATTCTTTCTATAAAAACACTGATTAAAACAGAATCCAAAAGTAGGTATAAAAATTATCTGCATTTAACAAAAAACACCACTAGAAATTCGTGACCGTATTGTTTTTCAGGGCAGGGCAGGAGACAGGGATGGAACTCAGAGATTATGGGAATTAGGAATCAACTAAAATCTGCACCTACCTTCTCGGACCCCCCCCTGACGGACCCCTATCATTTGCCCCGCTATTGGTTTCTGATCACGGGGATCCCCAAGGCCGGGGGTCGTCTCTGTAACCCAGAATGACAATAGATAACCTGACTAAAAGGGCATCTCCCAACAGGATGAAAGACTGTATGAAAATGAGCCGGAGGGCTCCAGCTCCATTATGCCTATAGAGCCTAGAGCCCCAGGATCATTTGAATACAGCATAATCCTGGTGTTAGATGCCTTAAGGGACTCAACCTTAACTTAAATTTGAAGGAAAACAGCCTGTTGTTTAGTTGTATGTAAACTTGTTCTTTTTTGGGACTGGACATTAGGAGAACTTCAGGACAGTCGCCTAGGTACCAGCACATTAGATTTACAGCAGAGATACTGGTACTTTGTCAAAGCCAGCTGCCCACTAATGTGGGGGCCACCCTGGACTACCCCAGAGGAAAAGTAATGGGCACCAATGGATGTGATCATGCCGGATACTTAGTCCTCATGGTGTGTTCTGGGGGAACATTCAATCCCCCTCTCAGCGTTGAGAAACAAATGTACGTCAAGTAGCGAGAGGGAATGTGTATAGGGAAGGATCGGGAGCTATGTAGCTTGTTGGGTCGGTGGTACTAGGGAGTAGGTCAACTTTCTTCATTTTACCCATGTTTCTAGGAAAAGTTACCCAAACGAGCGTATTAATCTCTATGTGTAGTGTGAGGGATTCACAACATTTTCACCAAACATTTGCCCATTGGAGGTCTGATGGTTGAGCAACCAAACTTTTCGTACAGTTAGGGTCATGATGAGAGTTACAGGAGAAGGACCTTCTCCAATCTTCATAGTAAGTGTGGTAGGACCTGGGAGAAATAGTAGGGTTTTTTTTTGGGCTTTCGGGGCTACAAGGTCATACATTTCTCCTTGGCGTGGAGCGCACGACCCAAGGTTGTGTAAAGCTGTAATTGCTGAACACTATATACATTTCAACGTCATTAACAAGTAAGGCTTTTGTTGGACTAAATATGTAACAGGTTACATTTTTGATAAATTTGGAATGGTTGGGTCCAATGGAAATATTTTTCTTAGGGAATGATGAGTTGGTGCGGTCTGACGTAACATGGAGGTGTACCCTCAGCCCTTCTGCTCCAACACTTTGAACGTCTCCTTACCACAAGTTGAGACCACGGCCCAAATTTGACTCTTTGGTCTACTAATTTCTGCATTTGGGTTTTAACAACATCAAGGACAAGAACCCCGGTGCGTGGGGGGGGGGGGAATACGGCCATAAGCCTTACATGAGTGGGGTCAAGGCCAGCTGATTACGGCAGGCCCTGGCCGACCCAGTGTAATGAGCACGGACAATGTTCCCGACTCAATGGGGCGCAAGGCGATCTATGTCCCCGGACGCCCGGGGGACATCCATGGTACTTCCCCGAGGGGTTTGGAAGTTCTGTTCTGCCCAGCAGACATGGATCCCATAAATGTCTGCTACAAAAAACCCTTCTACTATTTTTCAACCTGGCTTATATACGTCACACGGATTTTGTCCCTGTGTTCTGTCCATGGTAAAATCCCTCTCCCATCAGAACCCTGCAGAGGCAGGGCCATTTCCAAGCAGCGTCAAGCTGAAAGGTAATGGAGCATGGGTGAGTGAATGAAATTCTGAGGTCAAATACCATGTGATCCTAACAAAGGATCTAATACATGAGACACCCCCATTACACGGAGATCACCACCACATACAAGATCACCCATACACAAGATCACCCCTATTACACGAGATCACCACCACATTCAAGAATCAACCCCATACACGAGATCACCCATCAGATCACCCATGTACACGAGATCACACACATACAAGATCAACCCCCGCCCCTACACAAGATCCCCAAAAGATCACCCCAGCGGATCATCTACAAAGGATCAACCCTACATAAGAGATAACCCCATACACGAGTCACCTCATAACACGAGGACTCACCATACAGATCAACATACACAAGATAGAGGCACCCCCGTACACGAGAACTCTCACCTCGATCACACCACCAACAGATCAACATACCCATCATCCACCAAATAAGATCACCCCCCATACACGAGGATCCCCTAATACACGAGCTCACTCACCACCTACAAAGATCAACCCCTCTGACACAAGATCATCCCATACAAGATCCACCCCCATACACGGATCACCCTATACACGAGAATCACACCACATACAAGATTCCATCAAGACACCTCATACACAGATCACCCAATCAGTCAAATCACCATGATCACGCGGTGACACCCACCATACACGAGATCACCCCTATCACGAGATAACCACAACATCAGATCAACCCATACACAAGATCCCACCATACAAGATCCCCCCATACACGAGATCACCTTCATCACAACGAGATCACAAACACTAAAAGTCATCCCATACACAGCAGAATCACCCTCATAACACGAGCATCACCACACATTCAGATCCCCCCCGCTAACGAGATCACACATCACATACCCATACACAAGATCACCACATACAAGATCAACCCCATACACGAAGATAACCCACTCTACACGAGAGATCACCACCAGACATACAGATAACCCTCAACAAAGATCATCCCATACATTAAGATCACCCCCATACACCGAGATACCCTCATTTTACACGGAGATCACACCACATACAAGATCACCCCCGTACACACAGATACTCATTACATCATCATACATAAGATTCACCCCTACATGAGGTGAGTCACCCTCATACACGAGATCACCAACACAATACAAGATCCAACCCCATACTAAAGAGCATCCATACCATACATAAGATCACCCCATACACCGAGATCCACCCTAATACACGAGATCCACCACGACAGCACCCATAACAGATTCACCAACAAACATCATTGGACACACCCTACAGGATCCCATACCAATCAATAATAAGATCACCCCATACACGAGATCACCCTCATACACGAGATCACCACCACATACAAGATCAACCCCATACACAAGATCAACCCCATACACAAGATCATCCCATACACGAGATCACCCCCATACATGAGATCATCCCATACACAAGATCATCCCATACATAAGATCACCCCATACATAAAAGCAACCCCATACACAAGATCACCCTCATACACAAGATCAACCCCATACACGAGATCACCCCCATACATGAGATCATCCCATACACAAGATCACCCCATACATAAGATCACCCCCTACATAAAAGCAACCCCATACACGAGATCACCCCAATACACGAGATCACCCCAATACACGAGATCACCCCAATACACAAGATCACCCCCGTACACGAGATCACCACCACATACAAGATCATCCCATACACAAGATCACCACCACATACAAGATCATCCCATACACAAGATCATTCCATACATGAGATCACCCCATTCATAAAAGCAACCCCATACAGAAGATGACTTCATACATGAGATCACCCCCATACATGAGATCACCCCCATACCCAAGATGGCGCCCATACACGAGATCACGCCCATACAGGAAAATATCCCCAAACATGAGATCCCCCCATACAGGAAAATATCCCCATACATGAGATCCCCCCATACACGAAAGCACCCCAATACATGAGATAACCCCAATACATGGACGACTGATAACATTTTCCTGTAGAACTGATTTGACCCCCGGGAAGGTCCATAACTCATCTTTCTATGGAGCAGATATTTCATTGACCCAATCTCAAAGCTTTGGTGACTCTTTTCAGCACATAAAACAGATTTGATGGAAAAGAAACAAATTCATGCAAGGTAAAAAATAAAAAAAAATGTAACATAATTGATGATCTTCTAGAGTACATTTCATATTGTAACTTTCTAAAAAAATGAAAATAAAAAATAATATTTAATTCTTAGATATCATTTCAATAAATATTTCTAAAGATATTTTTTTTTTTTATCTATAAAAGGCACCATTGTTGTTTTACTTTCAGCTCATAGTGCAAATAATTCCCTTTTTTTTTTAATATAAAATATGACATTAAACACAGAAACATACAGAATTCACAATGTTATCATACAATCGGCTGCTGGACATGAGATATGGGGCGTTATACTTGGCATTTCCCGCAAAATGGAAACAGTCACAATAGGTGATAGACAGGACCATGAAGTGATGGCTTCTGGGCCAATCACTGGCTCCTAGGGGCTACGTCTGATGGGAAGGGTCCATTAGGCAGAGGCTTAGTGTGAAAAACCCCTAAGGGCTCGGGGTGGCCAAAGAGTGGAGTCCTCTAACCTGCGCACAACACAGTCATTCATTGTCTGGAATGGGTCTCATGACCCACAAAAACTTCTGGCTAAGAGCAGTGCCCCCCAGAGCCCCTCATCTGTAATATATGGTGTATAGTACTGGTGTCCTTATAAGGGAAACCCATTAATGTGTCACCAGCTCCGTGTCTTCATCATAATGATAATTTAGTGTCCACAGGTTATGCCAGGTATTGCTGCTCAGCTTTACACATGGCAGATCTGCAATACCAGACCTAACCTGTGGTACAGAGTGGCGCTAATATTAGACTAAATAGTGTTTCCAAATCTTTGACACCCCCTTTAATGATTCAGTTTTTCCTCCTTTTGTAGGAAATGCCAGGCATACACAGTTATTGCCTTGTTATTATCCAGCTGGAGAAATGATGGACAGTTAAAACCTGTGACAATAAAGCATCACTCATGTCAATATGCTACATATGATGTAGAGCACGTACAATGCAGTGGATGGACTGCACAAAGTGGAACGCAAAAATTATAAAAACGAAAAAAAAAAAAAAACACTTCACTGAGGCCGGCTCCGGACACATGAGGGGGCGGAGTCACGTCCCGCAGGGGAGGGCTTACAAGACACATTTAACGCACACAAAATATTAAAATAAATAACCTCAGACATAAATATTATCTATACATCGCGGTATACAATCTATTTACACCTATGTACACATGATGAGGACGAGGTATTGCATCACGAGTCTTTATCCATCTGAACTTCTCTTATCTTCTCATTTTTTAAAGCACCTGGAAGACACAAAGTGTGTGTAACGTTACTTCATGTTTATCCCGAAGTAATATCTAGAGCAGTGTGGGACTGGCCCACCGGAGGACCCGAGGATCCTACGGTGGGAACAGGCTCCAACTTAATTATGGACTCCATAGAGCGGAAGTCAACCTAATTTGGAGGCTAGTAGGGGCTATTTCCTAGAGGTGAAAGGTGGTACTCCAAATTATTTAATCTGGTGGGCCCAAGATGTCCCAGTCCAACACTGAGTCTGAGTCTTTCTAGAATCATCTCTCTGTGACTAACAGAAGGATTGGGCATGTTGATATGCAATATGTCTTACCTTTCTTTTTCCAAACTACTTACATTGGAGGAGATTCTTACCTTGGAAATGTGCACACAACATCTAGACTCTAGACCCCCCCTTATATATGTAGGGTACATGATGTACATGACCTCCTCCTGTGTGTGATGTTATATATACAGGGAGGGGGGGAGTCATACTGGACTCCATAGATACAGCAGAAGACAACCTAATTTGGAAGCTAGTAGGGTCTATTTCATCTGGTGGCCAAAGATGTCCCAGTCCAACACTGATCTAGAGGCTTTCTAGAACCATCTCTAGGTGACTAAGAGAAGGATTGGGCATGTTGCTATCCAATATGCCTTACCCTTGACATCCTTAGAGTTGAGTGATAAAACTCATCCCCTCAAGAAAGTCTCTGTAAGGGTGGCTAAAGGTTTGGGAAGAGGGGCGTTTGGACCACTTGGGGAACAAACGTAGAAGTTCTAGGAACAAAATATTATATCCACTGTTGAGAAATTCCGGAATCCTCGCACCAAAATGGAGAGGGTTGGCCTGCACTGTGTCCATTGTGCGCCATCCATCCTTACCATTTCTATAACAGCTTAACTCGGAGGCCGGTTGCAGAGGACGGAACACATTTCCCACAATAACCACCACATTTTCCTGTGACTTTGGTTCCATCCTGAAAATGAAGGACAAAATTTTACTTGTGGGGGCTTTTTATAACCACATCCAAATTCTATACCCCAATCCCTAGAGATGTCTACACATAGAGTCATCAGCTAAATACATAACCCTCCCCAGCTCCAGATATAGTGCACACAAACAACTAGGGGCAGATTGACCCATGATGCAACCCAAGTAAATGCTAAAGGCCCCCAAGGTTTGGGGGGCCCCAAACTGATGTCCTCAGTTTAAAACTATGGCAGAGCAGGAAGCATAAGACTTAATGCATTGGGGACCCTCAGATATAACTAGAAATATCATCTCTCCCCCTGCATACAACAGATTAAATCCCATATAAAATCTAGTAATGCCCCAGCTCTTACTGGTGATTTGGCTATTTCGGTGACTGCATAGTTTCCTTGTGACATCCATTTTGTTGTTTCTGATACGGAAAGGCCGGTTCCCTTAAGGTTGATGCTAAAGCGACCCTGAGGGAGAAGTAACAAGATGCATGAGATGTCATCAGTGAGATCCTGCGACTGCTCCACTAATGTGTATGAATATATCATGTGTATATATAAAAAATATGGACCTCTTTGGACTTTCAATATGACTCCATTAGCTTACGTTAGTGGGCGACCTGGTGGTCTTGCCATGGGAGTTGCCATGACCCCAGATTTTGATTTATACAAAGTGAGGACACATCACATGACTGTACATGTAGTGACTATCCATGACATGCGCAGTGGTGGGAGGTGTGCTGACCTCAGCGTTACTACGTGCAGTGCGCATGCGCCAGGGTCCACAGCAGACTTGACTCCTGGCGAGCAGTAATAGTAAGTCAAACAGGTTTGGGACCCTAAACTGAGGCTCTAGGTGCCCCAAAACTACTGACTGGTATCCTGATTGCTAAACCCTTATGCCAACTGCTTACTGTAGCGAGAATGCATAAAAATTTGGCCAAATTTTTGACTCTACCCAAGCTTCGTTTCAGCTCTGGAACTCAAGTCTGAATTGGCTTTTCCAACATTCATGGTGCAAATGGCCCAAACCAGGCCGGCTCCAGGTTTCAGTAGGCCCCTGGGCGACAGAGCCTTAGTGGGCCCCTTTGCAATGAACTCACGTGGCGGCATTAAAAATTCAGATACTAAAACAATCTCCTGTTCCCTAAAATATTCTCTAGTTTCTCATACTAAACGGCCTCCCCATGGTTATTATATATAAAGCCCCTCACACCATATGGATTCATTAAATACAGCCCCCCTCACCCCCATGTATTCCTTGTGTAAAGTCTCATGTGGGCCCCTCCAGCAGCTCTGGGCCCCGGCACTTGCCCAGATATGCCCAGTGCTGGTGCCGACCCTGTCTCAAACTTCTAGTGAAAATGGTTGAATGATGTGTCCCACAGCAGATATGACTCTCTTAAGGGAACAGATTTTACCCCATTAAACTACCATTCCCCTCCGGTTGGGTATGGAATGTCCTTTCTAGAATTCTCTCCTTTATGTTATATCTTGGCCTTTTTACCTATAAAAAATCTTCTCCAAAGTTGTCATATTTTACCTGAATCAAGTTTAGAGGCTGGAGAGGGAGGGTCACTTCAGACACCCAGTTCTATAGTTCCTAAATGCTTTTGCTTTCAGATCATATCAGGCTTGTGGTTCTGTGAGCTATAGCACCAGAGACAGTTACAAAAAATAGGACTGAACTGGATATTGATCTGCAGCTCACATTACCAAATACCATAGAACTGAGATTGTGGTCACACGTACCACTATGGCTGCTTTTATAAATGCAACGCAAGGATACGGGGACAGGCTTTGGCCCGATCGCCTATGTTTTTCTATTGGTTACCAGAACCCAGTGTCTTGCCTGAAAAAGAAATGCATATGAGATTGGGCCGAGGCCTGTCCCCATACGCAGCGCTAGTGTGTGACCTCACCCTGAAGATAGGACCGTCTGAAAATTACACCCCCCCACCCCCTGCAGCCTCTAAATGTCACTCATTCCAGTAAAAACATGACTCTTCTCAGCTCATTTACATATGCTTTTGGAGCAGTTTTTTTTTATTGCCTGAAATTTCACATAAAAGAGGGAATTCTAGAAGGGATATTTCGTCTTCTAATCAAGAGGGTAGTAGTTTAATGGGGTATAATCTGGTGACCGGATCCCTTTAAGGAGAAATTTTGAGAAAATCTATGCCCTTATGTGAGTCAGTCGGTTTTTATTCCATGTCTCCTTCCCTGTAAGTGATTCCGGTCTGATTAGAGGGACGCACGTCCTGCCAGTATCTCACCTGAGGGCACTTTGCTGCGCTGTAACAGTCCCCAGCTGTGGCAAATGGGACAGGTCGTCCATCAAGAGTACGTGCGAACTGCAGATCTGTGGCTGCCGAGAGAGGAAGCACAAATCGATTCAACATGTGTAGCTGGAGAGAAGTGATGAGAGAATGACTAGATAGCGAGGACGTAATGATATTCTGCGGCACGCCGGGTGATCGGTCACACACACGCTGTGCGGGGGGAGAGGCTACTATTGGTCTTCTTCCAAAAAGTGTAATAACCATATGGATTCTTCAGGCTATGTGGACATAGAGGACTGTTTAGCTGCATATACACAGGGTGCAGGCATTTCCCTGGAGTTTCTATTGGGCCACACTGTGTAAGGGATAATATCCTAAATGGCCGTTCCTACCGAGGTGCCATTGGGTGCTGCAGCTCTACCATGCACAATCCTGCCAGGGTGCAGGAGCTCACGGGACACATATGATGCACTCACTTATAATCTGTAGAGTCGTCAGATCCAGCCTCACTTTACTAAATGTGGAGAAGCCGGCGGCGGTGTAGTCTCTCCTGCAGGGACAGTCTTCCCTCCGGCTCCCGTTATAGGGACATTCTGTAGGGTTCTGTAATCTGCATCATAAGAAAATTATGAGTGGCACGTACACGATACATACAATAGCAAAGTTACTCCTGAATAGCTCCGGGGTCATGTATTCACCCCTGCTGCTCGATTCAGTGTCTATAGGGCTGACGCGGGTCAGTAAGGTCACTCTCTATAGGCAGGGAATGGAGAAGTCATGGGAAGGTGTGAACATCACTATATCCAAAGTTCTGCTTACTGTGGTTGTCCACTTGAGACCCTGATTCTAGCGATTTGGTGGGGTCCTCAACACAAATTTATTACCTGTTTTCTAGGATACCCTTTTAAGGGCTCATTCAGACAAATGTAATGGGGACCGATATCCAGTCGCAGCATTCGTGGCTGGATACCGGTCCCTTTTAACACCTATGGCGCATAGAGAAATATAGGACATGACCTGTATTATGCAGTGTTACAGCACCGGCCACTCACTTCTCTATGGAGAGGGAAGGGGTGAGCAGCGCTCACTTCTCTCTCCTGCAAGCGGGTGTATGTTATGCTATGGCCCAGGCGAGCTCACGTTCGTCTGTATGTACCATAAGAGAGGTGAAAGGGCCTGGAGAGCCAGGCCAAATTCAATACAGGGGATTTCTTATTCTTTGGCCAATTCATACTCTCATGGACTACACACAAGGCAGACCATCAGATCAGTGACACTTGGACTTTGGGTCGGAGTTGGAAGCAGAAGCTCCTTCCAATGTAGAGTAGTTATTCCAGGTTTGGGGAGGTGCAGTTCCTCCACATTGCCTCTATACATTGGATGGGGCCTTCTTCTTCCGGCTCCTTTCACAGTCTAGTCCCGGAGGCCGTCTGGAAGTGCAGGACAGTGCGGGGCCGTATGTGTCAACCTCTAGCAATCAATAATGTTAAACTACTGATTACTAGAGATTATCGAAGCTTAACCCAATCCGAACCAATGTTACTCCAATTGTCCTGGAAATTGGCATACAAATGTAATGTCCCATTGGATGGGTCATCACTAAATTCAGCACCTTTTAGTGTACATCACCGTTGAGGCTGTGTTTTCTTCCTGGGATTAATCTAACATACTTTTGCTATCCAATAATGATGCTTTGTTGCCATCTACTGCATAAAAAGTAGTGTTTACATCTATATTACATCATCCCTGCGACTAAGGAGTTAAAGTGCTATCTAATTATGTTATGTTTGACGTTAATGTAACTTTTCTGCGGTAGGCAAGGCTGTGATTGGTTGGAAGGCTCAGGATATTCCAAAACTGTGAAGACAGAGTAAGTCCATAAATTCAGGCTCCTTTTTAGGCCTCTGTTAGGCATCTCTGCATCCAGCTTGCTGCTCAAGCAGCAGAGCCAACCTGGCTCCTATTTCTATCTTTCAGGACATGGATTTAGGATTAGGTACTACTAAATTCCTACTCCACAATAGAAACATCCAGTTCCAGTCCCCTGCCTTGTGTGTCCCTACAGGAAGGTTCGTTTACAGCCTGTTTCCTGCTGATGTTCTGGCTGTGTGCCAATAAAGAAACTGTGGGTTTATTTGCAAAGATTCCCATTGTGTCAAATGTGATCCCTGTCTGACTGCTAAGATCATGGGCCTCCCCTTCACCATCAGCCCAGGGATCTATTACCACACACTCAGGAGTGCCCCTCTCTATATAGCCTATTCTTGCATCTTCCTTCTGGCCCTGATGGGTGTTGATGAGGCCTGTTCTCCTGGACAAAGCCATGACATATCCTGGCTACAGCCAGCCACTCCAGTCACTGGGAATCCCACTGCCACCACACTACGGTCAGGCCCTGGTGGGGCAACGTTGCAAAACCAATGAAAAATACTTATCTCATAATTTTAAAATTATTCCCTCGCCCCTCTATAATTTATGCGATGAATGGCAGCAGTAACAGTCGCCAGATTAGTCCGCAACAAATCAGATTTTTAACGAATCTACCAACCAATTAATAGATTGGCTTATCTCTATTATTGACCTTTACTGGGGACGGGTCATTGGTATCAAAAATTGGCCCAGGGACCGATGTGGGCGATGTGGGTATCTGTGAATCACGGAGGAGATGCTATGTGCTATGTAATTCACCGCTGCAGTGGAACATGACCCTCCCCCCCCACATCCCCTCGTATGTCATCGCCGCACACAATCCAGCGCTTCAGTCCCACCTGTAGCCGAACACCTCGGAGTAATTTTCTGCCTCATCACTTATGAGCGTCACATACTCCTTAGGGCTGTCTGACTGCATCCCCGAACAATAAACCTGAAAGAAAAGCAATTGTTATTGGTGTGAGAGCGCCCGCAGCCATCCATAAATAATAGAGAACATACAGCACATGCACAAGACGGAGTCACCTTTATGACTTTCTCCTGCACCGTTATATAGTGTTCCCCGTCTTCGCTAACCCTGCGCAGTCTCTTCACGTCTTGACAACTGTGCGGCAAATCGCCTGAAAAATAGATGAACGTTTTTATTCCGCAGATACAAACATGATGTATGGGAGCAAAAGAACGTGGCTGTTTTCTGGTATAAACAGCGCCACCCTTGTCTATAGGCTGAGACTGGTATTGCAGCTTAGACCCCCAATATGGAGATGCATTTACTACATGTATAAGACAATCTCATTGGGGGTCATTTACTAAGGGCCCGAATCGCAAATTTACTTACCCGGTCCATTCGTGATCCAGCGGCGGGTTCTCCGACGCTGATTCTGGTCTTCCGGCGATTCACTAAGGTAGCGCGCCCGATGTCCACCAGGTGTCGCTGCTGCGCTGAAGTCCATCGGAGTTTACTGGAGTTCACCAAGCTATCCTGGGTGCAGGTAAGTGCGGACACATTTTTAATTTTAAATACTGCAGGTTTTCCGAATCCGACGGCCACGCCCCCCGATTTCCGTCGCGTGCATGCCGGCTGCAATTCGGCGCAAATCGGTAATTTTCAGGAAACCCGACCAAAAAAACTGATTCGGGTCCTTAGTAAATGACCCCCATTGTCCTTCCGCAGACAGAACAGAGCACCGACCACCCAATGTATGACATCTACTCACAGTCGTGAGGATTGTAGCACGGCCTCTTCTCCTCTGGTCTCATATCCATAGGACACATGTTGCTGGGCAGGTCATCGTTGGTCAGGCACTGCACAGAGCGCTGCATAAAACCCGCTCCACAGGTAACAGAGCACTGCGGATATAGACGGAGGAATCACCATGCAATAGATTCATATCCCCATAGCTAAAAGTAAGAAATGTAATATGGGCTGTCATTATGGTCAGAGTCGGCTCCAGGTATCAGTAGGCCCCTGGGCGACAGAGCCTCAGTAGGTCACTTTTCAGTGAACTCACATGGGGGCATAAAAAATTCTGAAACTAAAACTCCTGTTCCCAAAAATATTCCCTAGTTTATCATCCTATACAGCCCCCTCATGGTCATTTTATATACAGGCCCCTCATGGTCGTTTTATATACAGCCCCCTCATGGTCGTTTTATATACAGCCCCTCATGGTCATTTTATATACAGCCCCCTCATGGTCATTTTATATACAGCCCCCTCATGGTCGTTTTATATACAGCCCCCTCATGGTCGTTTTATATACAGGCCCCTCATGGTCGTTTTATATACAGCCCCCTCATGGTCATTTTATATACAGCCCCCTCATGGTCGTTTTATATACAGGCCCCTCATGGTCGTTTTATATACAGCCCCCTCAAGGGGTTATTATACAGCCCCCTCATGGTTATTGTTAATACAGCCCCGCCTCATGGTATTTTATATACAGCCCCCCAACTGGTATTTTATAACAAAAGCCCCCTCATGGTTATTTTATATACAGCCCCCTCATGGTCATTTTATATACAGCCCCTCATGGTCATTTTACATACAGCCCCCTCATGATCATTTTATATACAGCCCCCTCATGATCATTTTATATACAGCCCCCTCATGATCATTTTATATACAGCCCCCTCATGGTCATTTTATAAAAAAGCCCCCCTTATCCCCTATAGATTCATTAGATACAGACCCCTCTAACCCATGGATTCCTTATGTACAGCCTTATGTGCCCCCCCCCCAACAGTCCTGGGCTCCGGCACTTTCCCGGGTATGCTCATTGCTCGCGCCGGCCCTCATCATTGTGCCAAGTTGTGGCGCAGAGCACAGAAGGGTTAGGAGTTTCCAATCTAGAAAGTTCTGCGCATAGTAACGTAAAATAAACAGAAACTTCTGGGTTCCTTCTCTTCGAGCACCCCACAACAATATCATAGTATGAGAGCCTTCTCCAGTATAAACCAGTATACTCACCTTCCCCCAGTTGCCGACCCTCCATGAGGCCATAACAGGACATTCCCGTAGGAAGCAGCTCTGCATGTTACTGGGTTGGGTTCCTGGGCAGTTTGCGGAGCTCTGGTAGCCGTACTCGTAATGATCTTTTGCCGAATACACTTCGCTGCACGACACAAGTCTCTGCCGATAGCCCATGCCGCACGTCACCGAGCACTGGGGAAGAAGAGCCTTTATATCAACCAGAGCGGTACAGGGGGGGGCATAGTTATTATAAGCCCGATATGTAAGATTGTATTAGTAAATAATTAGCTCAAAGGATTTTTCTGCGCTTTCCTCAGTTATTCCCCCGGGAAATGTGTGAGTAGATAAAAAACTGGGTTCCGCTATTCCCGTTCCCTACATTGTCTATATGTGCCCACTCAGTGCCGATAGTGTCAGGGACAAAGCAGAAGTGGATGGTGACACCAGGATTCCAGGATGAATAACAGAGGGAAAGTACAATGTAAAGTTCAGGGAAATGGATTAATGAAATGGACATGTCAGGAGAGCGGGCAGGTCCTCTATAAATATTCCTAATTTATCAGGCCGTTACCTCGGACCACTCCCCGGTTATCCATATGTATTCACAGGACTGCAGGTTGCAGTTATCCACATCAGACGGCCTGTTCTTATCGTCGCATTGGGCGGCCGGGACTTCCTTGTTCTCTTGGTCGGCGCAGAACACTTTGCGGTAGCGGAATCCTTCATCGCACGTCTTGCTGCACTGCAAAATCCAAAAAAAAGAAAAAATGAATTAAAATTTCAAAATGGCTACTTAGTATTTGGGGTCATACATTTCTTTGTGTTCTGAAAAATAAAAGTGATATAATTCTAATGATCATACAAATCAACACAGAATAGCGGAAGTCCTTCCCCTAGGACCATCCTCAGTAACCAAGGCTGCCACCCGTGAGACCCCCCAAACCACAGAGCTGAGTATCTGAAAGTCAGAGGGGTCCTGTCCCTCTTAAGACATAACGCATAAGATCCCCGCCGATCACAAGAATACCTGTACCTCTTAGCTGGTGCAGGTCCCCCACGATTATGAGAACGGGGTCCCATTACTCTTGATTTATTGTAGCAGACCCCATATTATTCCTAGTATAAGTTATCCAGGTGCAGCTCCACCACTGTCCACTGTGTGTCGCTATCGCACCAGCCTGACCCCGTCTTCCTATAACCATATCCCAGCAATGAAATACATATGTGCGGCAGTAAAATGCGTATAACTGCTTTACAGACCCATTATCGACGCTTGCGCCTTATTATACGGCGGAAATTTCTTACCGTCCAGAATTTCATTGACAGGCTGAACTACTTCCCCCTTTACTCGCCGTCAATTAGAAGCAGAACACTGTATTCTGATGCGGCTATCTCCACATTGTAAATCATACGATTATGTCATCTGGTTTCACGAAAAAAAAAAGTACTAAGGACACATCATTCCCAAAACATACAGCACAAGTATGATAATCCGGAACATGTCCGCCGCTCTCTTATACTGCAAGTGCCACGTTTACAATCATAAATCATTGATCTCTCCCCCCTGTATCTGGGGGCGTCCTGTGCGGGTCAGTACATGATCGGATCATAGTGATACTCCAGGGCTTGTGTTGCTGGCTTTGGATCGGGCATAGCAGGGTTTGCAGCTTTATGGGGCCCATATAGGTATCTTTTCCCTTTATAAGTTGGTAGCCTGGTACGGATTTTGCGATGGGGTCCGACAGCTTCAATTTACGCCTCTGGTTGTAGAAGAAGGGATTTTGGATGATCTAGGTCCAGATTTGACTACAACATTGACCCCCACCTAGAGCTGTGCACAGACATTAGATGTTTGTCACATCCTTACAGTTTCAGTAAAATTAGATTATAAACTGATCCCATAAATTCCTTCCTAATTCTTCCCTGGACCATTACTAGTCTTGTAGATTTCCCAGAATCCTTGTCATCCCCATTATCTGTACTGATGCCCCATTCATAGTGATAACAGGTGACCTTGGTGGTCAGTAGTTCTGGATAGAATTTTGGTAGAATACAATGTTGCCGCTTACTACTAGAGCTATAGAAGTTACATCGGTATAATGGAGGAACATCATAGACGAGAGGGATGGGGGGCACATGACTAGTGATCAGAATAGGTATATAGACATGGGATAATCTGATTGGATCATGTGATGGCTGGATTTCAGGGACCAAGGACTGGACTCCCAGCATCAAAGTGACATATGATGAAATTAGTCCTTTCTACTTAGCAAAACAGCAGAAAAGAACTATAATCATACAAAATAGATATCATATTTTTCTTTGGGAATCCAAATATTTACTAAAACAAACAAGTCTGGAGAGAAGATACATTTCCACCGATCAGAGGTGCGGAGTTATATAACAGGTGACCAATGGACACTGCATGGTTACATAACTTAGCAATTGTCAACCATCCTTGCAGTGTCGGACACCAGAGTATCGGAGGATCCTCCTTTGTGCTAAGGCTCTAACCCAATACTGGATCTTATAGGTACAGCAGAAAAAATGGGTCTTCAGGATTGATGGAGTGTGTACTTTTTTATTTGGTGATCATTTTTATCTAGTGGGCTCAAGGAAACCCCAGTTCTGTATTGTACTGAGAACAATAGAAATCTGATACAAATCATCCAAGCTTCAAACAGTTTCTTACAAGTCCTCGGTGGTTCATCATACTATTATTTCGGGAACTAGTAATAGAAACAATGAACTAGTCCCTTAATACACAATTGTTTCCTACAAGCGGAAATGGTTCCATCTGTAGCAGCTTCATGTATCCAGTTCTGCAATTCATCAATATGCCCACTAGATGGCAAACTCTACTTTCCAATTACGAGAAGGCAGAACATTGGGGTCCTTGTAGCTGCTGGGAATTGTTAGAAGTCTATAGATTACACATACAAGACACAGTAATGACAAGATGTTAAAAAGAACCAATGACATCAAATTCAGCCTCTCCAGAAATAAAGCAGATCTCCCGTAAGCCGATAAGTATAGAGGAGAGACTGTGTACTAATAAATCTGAGCCACCGCTCACGTCATCAAATGGCCACGGTGAAAATTAATATTCAGCGCACCCCCTGATCTCTGCGTCTGTGAGACCTTTACATATAATACACTTCATATATCAGCTATGTGTAATGTGCACAGAGAGGGACATGGGCTGACGTCAGGGCAGCGCTGGTGGGGGATGCCAGTCACTGAGCAGCTGCACTGAGATCACCATGTGCAATGCCAAGTGTTAGCCCCCCGCAGCCTGGTGGATAAATCTGGACCCGGCCGATGCCAGGAGAACACCGAATAATAATTCCTTTATTTATTTAGCGCACACAGATTACGCAGCGCTGCACAATCGGTCCCTGTCCCCTATGGGGCTCACAATCTAATCACCCTACCAGTATGCTGTGGAGTGTGGGAGGAAACCGGAGGAAACCGTCGTAAACATGGAGAGGACATAGAAACTCTTTGCAGATATTGACCTGGGTGGGAATTGAACCCAGGACCCCAGCGCTTGAAGACTGTATTGCTAACCACCGAGCCACCGTGCTGCCCATACACCTAATTCACAGGGCCAACTGTAACCCTAGAGGAGATAGAATGGTTGGGGGGGGGGGAGTCCTTTTGGTTCCTGGACCCCCATAAAAATATGTAACATAATTCATTGGTAACAGCCCAGTCAAAGTACCTGAATACCTCCCAAAAATTCGGGGCCCCCACCAATATAGTTGTCTCCTTATGTGTCTTTAAATCCACTCCCATATAGTTTATGGAAAAAAAAGACATAAAAATTTCTTAAAGGGGGTCCACCAGCCCCCAAATCACCCCACAAGTAAAGCCAGCATCGTGTAGAGCATTTTATAAGCTTTCCAGACATATCCTGCCTGTTTTCCAACCTTTTTCATCCTTATGCAAATGAGCCTCTCTGTGCACCAGGGGCGGGGCCGTGTCTACTGACGCACACATGTTTTTCTCTCTAGTTTGTCCACTATTGCTAACCACTAAACCTTTACACAATGATTGATATCTCCTATACCAGAAGAGGTTGAAAGAAGAAATTAGGTGCATCAGCAGAAGAGGCCACACCCATAGCATCTTAAAGGGACACTCCAGTCACAGCTGATGCGTTTACTTTTACATTGTTGCTGGCTGCCATATCTTACAGGAAATCTGTCAGTAGGTTTGATTATACAAAAGACAATATTAGACAGGGTTAGGTATTGGCCGTGGTCTGGATAGGAAGGGGTACGGACTGTTGAGTGGTTCAAAGAAGAGAGCACAGCAGTGTGAGGACACACCCCCGGTGGACTTGTAGAATCTACAATCTTGGAATACAAATATTTTACCCACAGTCCTGCTGCTACTTACAATGTACACAAAGGTATGATTACACAGATCTCCACAGCCAATACCTGGCTGCTCGGAGATAAAAGCACAGCAGTGTGAGGATGTGCCCCAAATTCACTTAGAAACGCTACAATACTAGATTATTAACCCCTTTTTTTCTGAGTCCTCCTGCTACTTCCAACACACAAAAAGGTATGATTGCACATCTCTCCATAGCCAGTACCTAACACTGGCTGCAGAGAGATAAGAGCAAAGCAGTGTGAGGATATTCCCCCTTCTGCATTTGTAGAACCTAAAATACTGGAATATAAAATCCTTTTTTCACAGTCCTGCAGCTACTCACCACACACATAAAGGTATGATTGTGCATCTCTCCAGAGCTAGTACCTAATACTGGCTGCAGAGACCTAAGAGCACAGCAGTGTCAGGATATGCCACATTGTAAACTTTTTAAATCTTTTTTTTTCATAGCCCTGCTGCTACTGCCTTCATTCAGATTATCAGAACACCCCTTTAACTTTAATAAGAAGAATTAACACGTGTAAGGCTCAAACCCTTAGAAAGATACAATGGGGCAGATTTACTTACCCGGTCCAGCGGCGGATTCAGATCCGGCCGGGATTCATTAAGGCAGTTCCTCCGACGTCCACCAGGTGGCGCAGCTGCGCTGAAGAGCATCGGAATGCACTCATTCCTTCCTATTCCTGGTGAAGGTAAGTGCAAGCTCCGCAACAGTTTTTGTTTTTTAAATGCGGCGGTTTTTCCGAATCCGTCGGGTTTTCGTTCGGCCACGCCCCCCGATTTCCGTTGCGTGCATGCCAGCGCCGATGCGCCACACTCCGATCGCGTGCGACAAAATCCCAGGGCAATTCAGGGAAAAACCGGCGCAAATCGGAAATATTTGAGTAACACGTTGGGAAAACGCGAATTGGGCCCTTAGTAAATGACCCCCATAGACTATGTGACTTCGTGGTGCAGCAGTTTGGGGCCAGGTTTCTCTAAACCATTCGATGGTTTGTGTGTTTTAGGCTGTCGGCCCGGTGTCTCGGAGAGAGCGTTTTGGACTGAGCATAACACTGCAGTATAAACAGCACAAAGCCTTTGATTTACTATGGGATATGTGAGAGGAAACGCACATGGTGTCCAGCACGGGGAGAGGTGAGAACAGGCTGTACATCCAAGATCTAACTGGACTCCATGGCAGAACCGCTGGAAGGCACAGCTCATGTCATCCTACAATGGTGTTAGCTTATATATAGGACACAGGAAGGTTTTTACCATTTTAAGTCTTTTTAGTCATCTCTTATTTAACTATTTATGGAACTTAGAGGGGGGGGGGGAACTTGGGACTTATTTGTGTTCCACTTAATGTGGTTATTTCTGGAATATGGTGAACCCCCTGAGGGGCGGGGTGGTAAAAAAAATAAGACCTGCCTCCCACATCACTACAGTGCGGCTGGAAGGAAGGGGTCACTGCTCCCACTTTGGGCAAAGAGCGACCTCCACAATCCAGGAAACAACACAGGAAGTGATGTCCCAAGGCCACTCATTTGGGTGAAACATGGCCCAAGACCCCATAGATCTTCCAACCAGATTCAGAACTGAAGATGTTCTGGAGCAACATAGGAACCAGTTGGTTCCAGGCTCAGTGGTTATCACTACAGCCTTGCAGCGCTGGGGTCCTGGGTTTAAGTCCCATCCAGGTCAATATCTGGAAAGAGTTTGTATGTTCTCTCCGTGTTTGTGTGGGTATCCTCTGGATCCTCCGGTTTCCTCCCACACTCCAAAACATACCGGTAGGTTGATTAGATTGTGATTGGGGAGAGGGACTGATTTGGAAAGCTCTGTGCTGTGCTGCATAATCTGTGTGCACTATATAAATAAAGGAATTATTACTATTATGAACCAGGAGGCGGAGAAGTTTTTTATTTTGACACTGGCCACCTGGAAGTCGTCACTAGGGATAAGCGGACCCAAAGTGTAGGTTTGGGCTCAGCATCGCTAAAATTCTTCCCGACCCGGAAATATTGCTGATTGGCTGCTGAGTTAACTAAATTAACGCCCCTAACAACTAGCCATAACTGTGATTGGCTCATGGGAAAGTCTTTCAAATTGTTGCCCTGGCTATTTGTTAGTGGCTTAAATTTGCAGAACAGCCAATCCTGCAACATGTCCACATCGGGAGGAAAGCGAACAAATGCCGAACCTACACTTTTAGCCCGCTCGTTTCTAATTGTTACTATTCCTGGAAAACCCCTTTAAAGCGAATCTTTCACCACCTCCATCAACTCCAACACGACATCCTCTCATAGGTTCTACTCCGCTGACTTGAATTTTCTCTTTATTGGTAGCTCTCTACTGTCAGATGGGCGGAGCCAGGCTGTCTACCCCCTGCCAATGGCAACCCATCTGACAGTAGCAGATTGGGTACTAACGCCATGCTCTCCAGGGTCAGAGGGGGGGAGTAGACGGCCTGACTGAGCCCATCTAGCAATATAAAGACAAAAATATTGGCACTGGTTACTTGGGTCATTGTGAAGGGCTTTCTCCATCGTACTGAAAATATGACATTTATACAACTTTTATTTTTAAAAAAATCTTAGAAGTTTAATTACAAACCTGGTGATTCAGTAGAATGTTGAATATATTAGAGCAGGGGGCGCTATTTCATATATGAAAATGAATGGCGTTTTGTCACCACCAATGGTGACAAGTGGTAATGCAGGATGAAAAAGTTATAGCATAAAAATCATTACTCTCCAGGGGGAAGGCAAAGGATGAGGAACAAATAAAATACCCATCAAGTAAGTTCTATTACAAAACTTTTTTTTTCCCTTAAATGTATTAAATATTTTGCCAAATTTGTGCAGCCCTTTAAGTTAGCCGCATGTTACACGACCAGGATCAGTCATTGCACCTGCCTGTACATCTGCACCACAAGAAAGCAAAAACATGGCCTACCGGAGCGATATCTTCATCCAGGAAGGTGGCCGAAATAATTGCTCTTCCCATAATCCTGATTTATGACTAGCTAACAGGATGTTATGACTTGGGCCATTCTACTCGTAAGGATTTCTGTGAACCAGAAATGTGTTAGCAAGGGGTCCCGGAAAGCTTGTGTTATCCAGGTCACCCCCCTGCTGTCAGAAAATGACCCGACATAACAACGGCTTAGTTAACCTGATGGGAGGCTGGAGTCTTCGCTGGCTGAGTGCATGGTCTACCTCCTACCATAGTCAATGTATTCAGGGTCAGACTGGCCCACCATAGCATCAGAGGATCCTCCGCTGGGCCCCAGCAATAAAACCAATTCTGGACCTAGCAGTTGATGGGCCCCTAAAATTTTATCTGGTGGCTCCAAAGAACCCCTGTCGGACAATGCTTGTATTCCTTTATCAGTACAGAGCAGGACCCCGATCACAGGGGCGCCCTGGTACTAACTTCCCCAAACACTCACATCCATTTGTAGGTGCTAGAAGCCTCATTGTATGACTGAAGTCAATGTGTGAGAAGACACCCCAATACATATGATCCAAATTCTTCTTCCGATTTTCCTAAAATTTTTGGCTATTGTACAGTGGTCCCATAACCACAGCCTACACTTGTCTTAAGGCTGTGCACCATGTGTTGTGTGGGGTGTAATAATCATCACTCCTATTGGGGGCACAACTGTTTTTTATGGTTTTTGCATCTGGAGCTTAGACCCATTATACCCATTAAGTTGCCTTAATTTATGTCTATGCTACAACCACTAGTAGGCCCTGATGCCTAAGCATCCTTGAGGTTGTAGTCCAACATCAGTATGATGCACCATCTCAGTAATTCTAGATACCTATTTGTACAGTTGGAGGATGTGGACATGGCACAGAGGGTTTGTCATTAGAATGGGTAGACACCATAGAGTGCGATGGTACAGAAGTGTTTCCCTTTGTGATCTGCGGTAGATCTGGAGATCTAAGACAAGATTAGGCACATCAGCCTATTGTGGCTCCATGGTAATGCTCAGCGTCGGACTGTCCCACCAGAGGAGCAGAGGATCATGGTGGGCCCTGGCTGTAACTTAATACTGTTCCTCATATATACAGCAGAAGACAACCCAATGTGGAGGAGATTCATATTTACATTTTGGGGATGATAAAGGATGAACTGTCAGAATTATTTTATCTGAAGCCCGAGGAATCCCAGTTTAAGACCTTGGTATAAAACGTAAACCCCCCCCCCCCCCCCCCCTCCCTGTAGGAGTCCTGTGTGCGGTGCGTCCTACCTCTCAATATTTCTGGAGTTTAAATCATGAAAATGCAGCAAGTGGAGCGTGAGAAAACACCTGCGAGGAGTCAGGCAATAGAAGAAGTAATTAACCCCGTACTAGTGTTGCGCTCACTTCCTGGAACGCGCCCAGATACTTCCCTCTTCTTCCTTCTCAGAATTAAGTTGTCACTTTTTATGTGTTTTTATATGAAACAAAAAAAAAACCCCACAAGAAGCGCTACAGCCAGATTTATAACCTGCTTCTCCAGGAGGAAAACAGCTTCCGAGGCGGGATTAATTATCCGCTGCCAACAAGTCACCGTACAGGGGAGGTCACCGAAACGCGTTAACCCCTTCAATGACAGCCTATTGGGCTACAGGGGAGTTCAGCCGACTATTTGTGTGTATTAATCAGGTGAATGTATAACGCAATATATTATATGGTGTAGTAGAATACATAAAATAATGTCATGTACTATGATATGATTATACATCATGCTCACGTAGTATAGTGTGATAGCATGTAAATAAATGTAATATAGTGTAATATGTCATATTATGTCATGTAAAATATTATTGTATAATATAATAAATTATAATATAATATTAGAATATACTATACAATCTATGCTGTTACCATTGACTTCCATGCTATTGGTTGCTTGTAGCAGGGAGTCTCTAAGAATTCCTAAGTAATATACAATGTGCAAGATTACAGACCCAAAATATCCTATGAACAATCTCCTATGAGTACAGAGTCATATCCCTTACGGCCTCTAAGTCATACTAAAGCCATAATAGTCCAGCAGTACATGTCCCTATCAGATTCCAGCCAGGACATAAACCATGACACCATATTGGGGCTCATTTACTCATTTATTGGGGTTGTCTTAAAGGGGTTTTCCCATGAATTCAAGTTAGACCTTATCCATGACACCATCTTGGGGCTCATTTACTAAGGGTTATCTTAAAGGGGTTTTCCCATGAATTCAATTTATACCCTATCCACATGATGAGACCCCCACAGATCACGAAAACGAGGGGTCCGATGGGGACCCCTTGTCGCTCCATGAGAGTAATGGAGTAGACGGCTGCGCATGACCGTTCTGCTAAATACATCTCAATGGAACCGACGGAAATTGCTGAGCTGTAGAGATGTATGGAACAGAATGGCCGTCTGCTCCATTAACCTCCTGAAGCGACGAGGGGTCCGACTGAGGTACCTTAGACCCCATCAGACCCATCGTTTTCGTGATCTGCAAGTTAGGCCCTATGGAGTGGCTAGGGCCTAACTTGAATACATGGGAATTTATGTGAAAGCCTATGGAATAGTAATGGAATGGTATAGAATAGGTGGTGCCTAAATGTGCTATGGTTCTGGTTCTGATTGGCTTCATGGGTAACAAGGCCAGATTTAATAACTTTAGGTCAAATCTTTGGTATTTTTTTCTTTACTTATCAATCAACTTGTCTTATCAATCAATACCAAATGTTAAAAAAAAAAGTCGTATATTGTGGAAATATCGGATCCACAGATACGCTTCTCTTCGGGACCTGCGAAGCCCTTTTTTGGCAGACAGAAACTTTACTGGACTTAAAAAAAAAAAATTCTCCATCAGTCATGTGATTTGTATCAGGAGCAGACGGAATCCCTGCCGAGTGTAAACTCTGGCAATCTGACAAAAATCTCCCAACGCACTCAAGCTGCAGCTTACACCTCACAGGAGTAACGTGATCCCGGCCCACGTCAGGACCAGCATCTTGTGCGCTCTGAATATTGAGGAGCTTCCCACCCCCCGGATCTCCTACTTACGTCTTGCCATTCTTCTGCTTTCCAAGTGTAAACCGGACAATCCTCTCTTTGGCAAATTTGCTCTGACACGGGTCTCGCAGGCTGATTGCACTCGGATGCCCGGGACAATTTCTGAGGACCAACTTGGCAGTGAACGCTCCTCTGCTGCACCCCCCGGCCGCAGGTCACCGAGCACTGGAAGGAAGACACTTTCTGTAAGTCACATATCCTAAAATCATTCCAATCAATTTTCTGTTTTAAGAAACATGAAACATTTTTATTTTAAAAAAAAATCAGAATTTTTTGCAATTTTTTATAGAAAGGTATAATGTCCATTTCTATTTACAAATAACTTCTGTTATCTCGCAGTAATATGGACACTTGTTTGTAACATTTATTGATTTATTAATTGTTAACTTTTATTTTTAATAAAAATACTTAGATAAATAAATGAATAAAGTTAAGAATAAATGAAGCAAAGCACAAGAAACACAAATACAGAACAACTTTTACATAATATACATGGCATTTATAGATGTAGTATTGTTGACATTTTTTCATTTAACCCTTTGGGGACTGCATTTTTTTAATATATGGATTTAATTATTATTATTATTATTATTATTATTATTATTATTTTACCGATTTAATTATTATTATTATTATTATTATTATTATTATTATTTTACCCTCATGTAAACCTAAACATTCTGATATCCTGATTGGTTGTGCCAAATAATAATCTTTTATGCTGGATTTGACAAAACCCATCGCTGCTACACCTGAGTTCTAATACATATTGGGCCACATTTATCACTTGTTTTTTCTGTTGTTTTTGCGCCTTTTCGTTTAGGCGCACCGTTTTTGCGCCATTTTTGCGATTAAACGGTGCGCCTAAACGAAAAGGCGCAAAAACAACAGAAAAAACAGGCCCCCTCTGTCCTCCATCCTCACTTTTATTGTGGCCCCCTCTGTCACAATACTTTTTTTTAACTTTCCATCGTTCTCCCGTAGTTTAGCTTCCTTCTTTCCCTCCACAGCCTCTAAGATGATGAGGCAGAGGGGGCGGGATCAGACGGCGTTAGCTTCTACCCTCGGTTGGCCCCACCCCTACTTGTCATCTTGGAGCCCCAGAGAGAGGAGGAAGCAGGACTGCTGGGGAACAATGGGAAGGTGAGTAAAGTTTTTTTTTTTTTTTTTTTTTTAAACAGAGAGGAGGCAGCAGGAGCCTGTTGACCCTCGGCTCTGCACCTCTAGTGTGTTTGGGCGGAGATCAGCAGGTGGGACAGTACGTGAGATTCTCCCAAACACCCGGGACAGCACCCAAAAAATGGGACTGTCTGTCCGAATCCGGGACAGTTGGGAGATATTCAAAGTACAAACAGTCATATGCAACAATAAGAGTGAGGGCCCTGCTCACAAGAGCTTACAGTCTATCACTGGAATGCCTTCCCCCAATAAAATGTCCATAACAATTCTTAAATGACTAGGATTTCACCATCAGATATTGAGGGCCATCCTGCTTCTCAGTGCACCAGGTAGAGAGGTCTGTGTATTAGGAGTAGAGGTCTGTGTCCTGATGTCTGTGTATTAGGAGGAGAGGTCTGTGTATTAGGAGGAGAGGTCTGTGTATTAGGAGGAGGAGAGGTCTGTGTATTAGGTGATGATGGTGGGGTCTGTATCATGACCTGTGTATTAGGTGTAGGTGAGGGGTGTGTGTTGTGACCCCTGTGTATTAGAAGCCTTGGCCCTGCCTGTGTATAGTGACATGGCTGTCTCTGGGAAGGTTTTGGCTGTGCTCGCTCACATATGTGACATTCTTGCCATGTCCCGGGGGGCTGTCATGTTCCATCTTGCTCTTGCTCCGCTCTCCCTCTGTGTTCTCCGCACACACAGCAGCCTGCAGCGAGAGAAGGGGGGGGCACATAATACGGGGGGATATCGCTGCTTGTTTATGTTAAGTGTCGCTATCGCTGTGGTAATATTTTTGTCTCATGAAATTTCATTACTTTATACTTATACACATCTCTGTCTGTTCCTCTCCATGTGCCACGCGCTGCGCTGATGTCACCCCGAGGACTCTCTGACCGAATGTGGTTCCCCTCTACTACAGAAGACTTGTAGTAACCTGTTACCTGATGAGTAAGGTGTGGGGTTTACTATAGGACCATAGCCAGGAGCATCGCTGCCAGGACCTCATACACACAATTAAGGTCCTGCATCCTTATCCATTCTCATGGAACTTGTCACCAGATTTTACCCCATTACCCCATTATCCCCTCAGGTGGGGGATGAAATGTCCTTTCTAGAATTCCCTCTTTTATCTGAATTCTCATTCAATTACCTATTAAAAAAAGTCATGTGACCATGAGCAGAAAAGAGTCATATTCACCTGAGAGAAGAAAAGTTTGGAGGCTGCAGGGGAATGTGGAATCTCTAAGTCTTCAGTTCTATAGCAACTAGAAACTGATTTTGGTGTCATATTAAAGATAACAATTTCATATTTCAGATCAAATCAGGCTTGTGCTTCTGTGATCTACCGAAATGGAGATAGAGACAGCTGGAAAAAAGCCAGGAACTGGATCTTTCCCTGCAACTCACATTTACATCTATGTATTTAACTCCCTGTATCTCCAGCTCTGTACAGCACAGAACTTCAATCCTCATGGAATCTGAAAGATGAGATTCTTATCTTTAATATGACACAAACAGCATGTTTCCAGGTGCTATAGAACTAGAGATGGGGGTGTCTGAATCGACTCCTCCACAGCCTTGACTCTTCTCTGCTCATTGACACATAAACAGGTAGACAGGTGAGATGTCACATAAAAGAGGGAATTCTAGAAAGAAAATGTCATTCTTTTCCTGCGGGGAGGGGGGTGGTAGTAGTTTAATGGGGTAAAAATCGGGGTACAGGTTCCCTTTAATCCCAGGCAGCACATGGAAAAGCAGCTGCTTAAAGGGCTCCCCCCTGTATTCCTTCTATACTGATGAGTTATCCTCATTATACATCATCTTTGTGCAATAATTCGGGGTCCAAACCCCAGGGTCTTGCACTGATCCACAGAAGGTTCTGTCCTTTGTATAGCAGGGGGGAAATGCGCATCAGTTGGTGGTCTCACCACTGGGATGTCTCAATACACTTATATGGGACTGTCTGTTGTAGCATTCATTCATGGGTACAAGGTTCTCTCATTCTCCTGGATGAGGAGGGGTTCAATTGATGGGATCATGAGAACAGAGTCTCTTGCACTCCATTAAAGGGGATGTTTGACGTTTGAAAAACACTACTGCTTTCCTCCAAAAACAGCGCCACATCTGAGGAGGTCTGTGCCGGTACTGCATGTATAAATATGTAAAGAGCTTAGGTGCAATACCCCTGGTCAGGAGAGGAGATGTTTTTGGATAAAACAAGCCATGTTTTTGACCCCCCTGGACAAGCCCTTTAACCCACAGATTGGCTGGCCAGGCATGTGCAACCTCCAGGATAAAGCCACTCCATTCCAAGGACACAGGGGACCCCCGTTCTCATGATTGGCGGGGTCCCAGAACATTAACAGCAAGTTATCCTTGTGGGAATAATTGGATTGTTATTTTCCAATATTGGACATTTTGGATCATTTGTAGAATCTGGATGCAATGTAATAGATGACATGTGTTTCGGTCTGATCCCTGTCTCTCCCTCTTTTGATGTAATAGGTATTACTGTCATCTACCCCCCCCCCTCCTGCAGACGGACGGGGTAATCCATATATCTGATGGGGACGGCGTCGGTCATGGGACCAGGTAAGCGGGTTGTATGGGCCGCCTCTGGTGCTGGTGGGACTGCGGAGTTACTTGCAGACAGTATCGATCATTGTGTGACTCCTCAGTCCTTCAGGACCTATATATAGCTGTATGTATCCTTGTACACAGAGGAGGGGAGGGGGTCTGACCTCTAGCGCTGCCGCCAGCTTCCTGCTAATGGATTGGATTGCACTTTATTACATTAATGTCTACCACACACACAGCAATCCACCCATTTATCCCTTGTGTCTTGGGGGCCATGTACAGACCTCAGCAGCGTCAGTCATCCCAAATAATATCTGGCCCAGTACCAGCCGGCCATGGAAAATGTGTATAGGAAAGCCAATGCATATGGAAGCATGGAGCCCCTAGTGACCAATCAGATCACTAGAAGCTGCTTAATAATCAAGGATGGAATCTGATTGGTTCAGATAAATTTTTCTTCTATCATATTGTACATTGGGTTGGGGGCTGCAGTGTTTTTAATATGTATATTACGGTCATTTCCAGTGATCAGGTTTAAAGGGGTAATTTTTTTTTTTTTTAGTGTGTAGGGTCAAGCTGGTTCCCATTGAGTATACTTATTTTAGGGCAATGCCCCATGGGAAAAACATTTGCAAAGTAGCCAAAGAATTATGCCACATAAGATACCTACCTATGTCTTATTGCGGAGGGGTTCAACTGCTGTGACCCCCAGAAATTAGAAGAATCCTTTCTCCTAATTGCTCATTTTCACTAATTTTAGAGGTGTGAGATTGGGGTACGGACTTGGGAGG
Organism: Engystomops pustulosus; assembly: GCA_019512145.1. NCBI lineage: Eukaryota > Metazoa > Chordata > Amphibia > Anura > Leptodactylidae > Engystomops > Engystomops pustulosus. The sequence goes on from CM033649.1 coordinate 84,674,260, forward strand.
AGCAAAAGAGTCAATGATAAAAAAATCTAATAAGTTAAAACTATGGATTCTATTATAAATCCAGCAGAAGTTGTTTGTATGAGGGCTCATTCACACAAACGTATTGGTCCACATTATGTGTATGGTGCCTGGTCACTGTGTGGTGAGCACACGTTGCCTCACTGCGCCGTGACCATGCATGGTGAAATATAGGTCACCATTTCTCTATGGAGAGGGGAGGGGTGAGCAGTGGCACAGGCTACAGACCAGGTGACCATACGTATACGTACAGACCAGGTGACCATACGTCATGTGAATGTACCCTAAGGAACACAATTTTCCAATATACTTTCTGTATCAGTTCTTCTGGGTTTTCTAGATCTCTGTTTGCTGCTGTCCTATAGGACGCTTCATTGTTTTCTAACTGTAGATAAACACCGGTTACTAGGCTTGTGATGTCACACAGGTGCATTGCTCCTTATATCCTTGGTCATGTGATGTCACACAGGTGCACGGCTCGTTTTATATCCTTGGTCATGTGATGTCACACAGGTGCACGGCTCGTTATATCCTTGGTCATGTGATGTCACACAGATGCATGGCTCCTTATATCCCTGGTCATGTGATGTCACACAGGTGCACAGCTCCTTATATCCCTGGTCATGTGATGTCACACAGGTGCAAGGCTCGTTATATCCCTGGTCATGTGATGTCACACAGGTGCACGGCTCGTTATATCCCTGGTCATGTGATGTCACACAGGTGCACGGCTCGTTATATCCCTGGTCATGTGATGTCACACAGGTGCACGGCTTGTTATATCCCTGGCCATGTGATGTCACACAGGTGCACGGCTCTTTATATCCCTGGTCATATCATGTCACACAGGTGCACGACTCGTTATATACCTGGTCATGTGATGTCACGCAGGTGCACGGCTCATTTTATCCCTGGTCATGTGATGTCACACAGGTGCACAGCTCGTTATATCCCTGTTCATGTGATGTCACACAGGTGCACAGCTCGTTATATCCCTGGTCATGTGATGTCACACAGGTGCACGGCTCGTTATATCCGTGGTCATGTGATGTCACACAGGTGCACAGCTCGTTATATCCCTGGTCATGTGATGTCACACAGGTGCACGGCTCGTTATATTCCTGGTCATGTGATGTCACACAGGTGCAAGGCTCGTTATATCCCTGGTCATGTAATGTCATCTTATTTGCTGAAAGTGGACGATCCCTTTAAGTTACAGTTAGGAGGGCGGTGGGTCCTCCTATGGATATAATAAACCAGCGCCATTGAGGACATGATTTTGGCTCTCTTTCTCCGTCCCCTGTTATACGGAGGCAACAAGTGAAGACGACATGTCCCAGCAATAACCAGGTGATTAATCTGACTACATTATGGCAATAAGCTCTAAATGAATATCCATTGATTTTCCCATGCTGGGAAATAAAAACCCAAAGATAAGCTGATTAATAATTCACATCATCAATGGAAAGTGCATCACCCAGTAACCCCTCGGGTGCCAGGCACCTGCTAAGCTCTGATCCTTTAACCGTTTACCTCCAAGATTCTTTCCCAACATTCCAAAAAGATTTTATCTACGGTAGTTTAGGAAAACCAAATTTTAAATCAATTATCTGTCATTTGTTACTGATTTGTAGCCCCCAAAAGCGATGATTTCTGTTATTTCCTTTCAGTTAGTTGGGTGTAATACACCATTTGTCCTGTAGGGGCGCTGCAGGGATATTGAACAGCTACTTCAAGGTTCCTCTAGATATCACAGTCGATCATTGATGGTTCCCAGCATTAGAATAGCTTATTTTTGGAATTGTATAAAGCAGGAGGAGGAGGAGGACATCCCTCTGTCACAGCTACTACTGATGATTACGCAGGCTACTATCACATAGTTATAAGTGCCGCCTCCTGGCTGTATATGTCTAGGTCTGTCTGTATACATTTGGATTTTTAGGAGAATTTAGAGAAAGCAGACAGAGGTGATACAGTCTCTAGGTGTTTATATGAAACTGTGTTGATACATCATGGGATTGTTAGCTGACGGTTACTACTGATCACAGCTACTACTAATGATTATACAAGCTACTCTCATGTGCAGCCCTGACTATTTACTAATGGCTTTTTAGCAGAATATAGAGAAAGCAGACATAGATGATACAGTCTCTAGACGTCCATGTGACGCTGATGCATCATGGGATTGTTAGCCGACAGGAAATATAAAATTAAGATGGCCGCACTGCGGGTAAACTAATGTTTATAGAGGTGACCTTTAAGGGGGTTTCCATCTTATTCATAACATTCTAGAGTTATAACACTGTGTATCTGCATAGACACTACTTATAGAGCAGGGGGAGCGGTAATGGAATCAATAAGAACAGAACACTAGTTTGCAATTAGAAAATTTTAGGGCAGCGTCTGGATGTGAGGAGTACGGCCTGTGAAAGAACGGCGAGGTCTAGATGATGTACATTATCTATACATTATATCAGGGATGTATGGACGGGGGAGGGGGTCGTCTAAATCCGTCAGCTTTGAAGATAGAGAAGCACAAGACATGATAGAGGTGATAGAGAACGGTGAAGACGTAAGGCTGTGTTCACACCTGCCTCGGGGCACGGGAATAATTAAGGAAGCCCTGGATTCTTAAAGGGGGTCACCAGCTCCAAAATCCCTGTATAATCATTTTTTACCAATACAGGCGGTCCCCTACTTAAGGACACCCGACTTACAGACAACCCATAGTTACAGACAGACCCCTCTGACCTCTGGTGAAGCTCTCTGGATGTTACTATAGCCCCAGACTGCAATTATCAGCTGTATTGATTTATTGCTTTATTGATGATCTTTGGTCCCATTACAGCAAAAATTTTGGAAATCTTATCACTGGGGCAAAAAATTTTTTTTGTCTGGGACAAAATAAAATACAATTATAAAATATACAGTTCCGACTTAAATACAAATTCAACGTAAGAACAAACCTAAAGAACCTATCTTGTACATAACCCAGAGACTGTTTGTATTTACTTATATCTATCCATCTCACTGCTATATGAACATTCTATCTATCTATCTATCTATCTATCTATCTCATATCTATCTATCTATCTATCTATCTATCTATCTATCTATCTATCTATTATCTATCTATCTATCTATCTATCTATCTCATATCTATCTATCTATCTATCTATCTATCTATCTATCTATCTATCTCATATCTATCTATCTATCTATCTCCTACCCATCTATCTATCTATCTCATATCTATCTCCTATCTATCTATCTATCTATCTATCTATCTATCTCATATCTATCTATCTATCTATCTCATATCTATCTATCCATCTATCTATCTCATATCTATCTCATATCTATCTATCTATCTATCTATCTATCTATCTATCTCATATCTATCTATCTATCTTTCTATCTCATATCTATCTATCTATCTATCTCATATCTATCTATCTATCTATCTATCTATCTATCTATCTCATATCTATCTATCTCCTATCTATCTATCTATCTATCTATCTTATATCTATCTTCAATCTACCTGACAGGTTTATGAGAAAATCTCTACAATTTCATAAAATCTCCTTCTTATAGAGGGACATAATCTTCTCTGAGGGCTTCTATCCATGACAGATGTAATGTCTCAATGGAAGGGCCATCACTAAATTTTACTCCACTTGGTTCCCTTGTGGGTTGGGCAGGGTCTGGCCACCTATAAACTTCTTTCCCCTTTAATTCTGGAGTTCCCCTGATTTGATATGTATCCTATAGATCCCCTTTGCTGGCCCCCTCTGTCCTCCATCCTCACTTTTATTGTGGCCCCCTCTGTCACAATACTTTTTTTTAACTTTCCATCGTTCTCCCGTAGTTTAGCTTCCTTCTTTCCCTCCACAGCCTCTAAGATGATGAGGCAGAGGGGGCGGGATCAGACGGCGTTAGCTTCTACCCTCGGTTGGCCCCACCCCTACTTGTCATCTTGGAGCCCCAGAGAGAGGAGGAAGCAGGACTGCTGGGGAACAATGGGAAGGTGAGTAAAGTTTTTTTTTTTTTTTTTTTTTTAAACAGAGAGGAGGCAGCAGGAGCCTGTTGACCCTCGGCTCTGCACCTCTAGTGTGTTTGGGCGGAGATCAGCAGGTGGGACAGTACGTGAGATTCTCCCAAACACCCGGGACAGCACCCAAAAAATGGGACTGTCTGTCCGAATCCGGGACAGTTGGGAGATATTCAAAGTACAAACAGTCATATGCAACAATAAGAGTGAGGGCCCTGCTCACAAGAGCTTACAGTCTATCACTGGAATGCCTTCCCCCAATAAAATGTCCATAACAATTCTTAAATGACTAGGATTTCACCATCAGATATTGAGGGCCATCCTGCTTCTCAGTGCACCAGGTAGAGAGGTCTGTGTATTAGGAGGAGAGGTCTGTGTATTAGGAGGAGATGTCTGTGTATTAGGAGGAGAGGTCTGTGTATTAGGAGGAGAGGTCTGTGTATTAGGAGGAGGAGAGGTCTGTGTATTAGGTGATGATGGTGGGGTCTGTATCATGACCTGTGTATTAGGTGTAGGTGAGGGGTGTGTGTTGTGACCCCTGTGTATTAGAAGCCTTGGCCCTGCCTGTGTATAGTGACATGGCTGTCTCTGGGAAGGTTTTGGCTGTGCTCGCTCACATATGTGACATTCTTGCCATGTCCCGGGGGGCTGTCATGTTCCATCTTGCTCTTGCTCCGCTCTCCCTCTGTGTTCTCCGCACACACAGCAGCCTGCAGCGAGAGAAGGGGGGGGCACATAATACGGGGGGATATCGCTGCTTGTTTATGTTAAGTGTCGCTATCGCTGTGGTAATATTTTTGTCTCATGAAATTTCATTACTTTATACTTATACACATCTCTGTCTGTTCCTCTCCATGTGCCACGCGCTGCGCTGATGTCACCCCGAGGACTCTCTGACCGAATGTGGTTCCCCTCTACTACAGAAGACTTGTAGTAACCTGTTACCTGATGAGTAAGGTGTGGGGTTTACTATAGGACCATAGCCAGGAGCATCGCTGCCAGGACCTCATACACACAATTAAGGTCCTGCATCCTTATCCATTCTCATGGAACTTGTCACCAGATTTTACCCCATTACCCCATTATCCCCTCAGGTGGGGGATGAAATGTCCTTTCTAGAATTCCCTCTTTTATCTGAATTCTCATTCAATTACCTATTAAAAAAAGTCATGTGACCATGAGCAGAAAAGAGTCATATTCACCTGAGAGAAGAAAAGTTTGGAGGCTGCAGGGGAATGTGGAATCTCTAAGTCTTCAGTTCTATAGCAACTAGAAACTGATTTTGGTGTCATATTAAAGATAACAATTTCATATTTCAGATCAAATCAGGCTTGTGCTTCTGTGATCTACCGAAATGGAGATAGAGACAGCTGGAAAAAAGCCAGGAACTGGATCTTTCCCTGCAACTCACATTTACATCTATGTATTTAACTCCCTGTATCTCCAGCTCTGTACAGCACAGAACTTCAATCCTCATGGAATCTGAAAGATGAGATTCTTATCTTTAATATGACACAAACAGCATGTTTCCAGGTGCTATAGAACTAGAGATGGGGGTGTCTGAATCGACTCCTCCACAGCCTTGACTCTTCTCTGCTCATTGACACATAAACAGGTAGACAGGTGAGATGTCACATAAAAGAGGGAATTCTAGAAAGAAAATGTCATTCTTTTCCTGCGGGGAGGGGGGTGGTAGTAGTTTAATGGGGTAAAAATCGGGGTACAGGTTCCCTTTAATCCCAGGCAGCACATGGAAAAGCAGCTGCTTAAAGGGCTCCCCCCTGTATTCCTTCTATACTGATGAGTTATCCTCATTATACATCATCTTTGTGCAATAATTCGGGGTCCAAACCCCAGGGTCTTGCACTGATCCACAGAAGGTTCTGTCCTTTGTATAGCAGGGGGGAAATGCGCATCAGTTGGTGGTCTCACCACTGGGATGTCTCAATACACTTATATGGGACTGTCTGTTGTAGCATTCATTCATGGGTACAAGGTTCTCTCATTCTCCTGGATGAGGAGGGGTTCAATTGATGGGATCATGAGAACAGAGTCTCTTGCACTCCATTAAAGGGGATGTTTGACGTTTGAAAAACACTACTGCTTTCCTCCAAAAACAGCGCCACATCTGAGGAGGTCTGTGCCGGTACTGCATGTATAAATATGTAAAGAGCTTAGGTGCAATACCCCTGGTCAGGAGAGGAGATGTTTTTGGATAAAACAAGCCATGTTTTTGACCCCCCTGGACAAGCCCTTTAACCCACAGATTGGCTGGCCAGGCATGTGCAACCTCCAGGATAAAGCCACTCCATTCCAAGGACACAGGGGACCCCCGTTCTCATGATTGGCGGGGTCCCAGAACATTAACAGCAAGTTATCCTTGTGGGAATAATTGGATTGTTATTTTCCAATATTGGACATTTTGGATCATTTGTAGAATCTGGATGCAATGTAATAGATGACATGTGTTTCGGTCTGATCCCTGTCTCTCCCTCTTTTGATGTAATAGGTATTACTGTCATCTACCCCCCCCCCTCCTGCAGACGGACGGGGTAATCCATATATCTGATGGGGACGGCGTCGGTCATGGGACCAGGTAAGCGGGTTGTATGGGCCGCCTCTGGTGCTGGTGGGACTGCGGAGTTACTTGCAGACAGTATCGATCATTGTGTGACTCCTCAGTCCTTCAGGACCTATATATAGCTGTATGTATCCTTGTACACAGAGGAGGGGAGGGGGTCTGACCTCTAGCGCTGCCGCCAGCTTCCTGCTAATGGATTGGATTGCACTTTATTACATTAATGTCTACCACACACACAGCAATCCACCCATTTATCCCTTGTGTCTTGGGGGCCATGTACAGACCTCAGCAGCGTCAGTCATCCCAAATAATATCTGGCCCAGTACCAGCCGGCCATGGAAAATGTGTATAGGAAAGCCAATGCATATGGAAGCATGGAGCCCCTAGTGACCAATCAGATCACTAGAAGCTGCTTAATAATCAAGGATGGAATCTGATTGGTTCAGATAAATTTTTCTTCTATCATATTGTACATTGGGTTGGGGGCTGCAGTGTTTTTAATATGTATATTACGGTCATTTCCAGTGATCAGGTTTAAAGGGGTAATTTTTTTTTTTTTTAGTGTGTAGGGTCAAGCTGGTTCCCATTGAGTATACTTATTTTAGGGCAATGCCCCATGGGAAAAACATTTGCAAAGTAGCCAAAGAATTATGCCACATAAGATACCTACCTATGTCTTATTGCGGAGGGGTTCAACTGCTGTGACCCCCAGAAATTAGAAGAATCCTTTCTCCTAATTGCTCATTTTCACTAATTTTAGAGGTGTGAGATTGGGGTACGGACTTGGGAGGAGCAAAAGAGTCAATGATAAAAAAATCTAATAAGTTAAAACTATGGATTCTATTATAAATCCAGCAGAAGTTGTTTGTATGAGGGCTCATTCACACAAACGTATTGGTCCACATTATGTGTATGGTGCCTGGTCACTGTGTGGTGAGCACACGTTGCCTCACTGCGCCGTGACCATGCATGGTGAAATATAGGTCACCATTTCTCTATGGAGAGGGGAGGGGTGAGCAGTGGCACAGGCTACAGACCAGGTGACCATACGTATACGTACAGACCAGGTGACCATACGTCATGTGAATGTACCCTAAGGAACACAATTTTCCAATATACTTTCTGTATCAGTTCTTCTGGGTTTTCTAGATCTCTGTTTGCTGCTGTCCTATAGGACGCTTCATTGTTTTCTAACTGTAGATAAACACCGGTTACTAGGCTTGTGATGTCACACAGGTGCATTGCTCCTTATATCCTTGGTCATGTGATGTCACACAGGTGCACGGCTCGTTTTATATCCTTGGTCATGTGATGTCACACAGGTGCACGGCTCGTTATATCCTTGGTCATGTGATGTCACACAGATGCATGGCTCCTTATATCCCTGGTCATGTGATGTCACACAGGTGCACAGCTCCTTATATCCCTGGTCATGTGATGTCACACAGGTGCAAGGCTCGTTATATCCCTGGTCATGTGATGTCACACAGGTGCACGGCTCGTTATATCCCTGGTCATGTGATGTCACACAGGTGCACGGCTCGTTATATCCCTGGTCATGTGATGTCACACAGGTGCACGGCTTGTTATATCCCTGGCCATGTGATGTCACACAGGTGCACGGCTCTTTATATCCCTGGTCATATCATGTCACACAGGTGCACGACTCGTTATATACCTGGTCATGTGATGTCACGCAGGTGCACGGCTCATTTTATCCCTGGTCATGTGATGTCACACAGGTGCACAGCTCGTTATATCCCTGTTCATGTGATGTCACACAGGTGCACAGCTCGTTATATCCCTGGTCATGTGATGTCACACAGGTGCACGGCTCGTTATATCCGTGGTCATGTGATGTCACACAGGTGCACAGCTCGTTATATCCCTGGTCATGTGATGTCACACAGGTGCACGGCTCGTTATATTCCTGGTCATGTGATGTCACACAGGTGCAAGGCTCGTTATATCCCTGGTCATGTAATGTCATCTTATTTGCTGAAAGTGGACGATCCCTTTAAGTTACAGTTAGGAGGGCGGTGGGTCCTCCTATGGATATAATAAACCAGCGCCATTGAGGACATGATTTTGGCTCTCTTTCTCCGTCCCCTGTTATACGGAGGCAACAAGTGAAGACGACATGTCCCAGCAATAACCAGGTGATTAATCTGACTACATTATGGCAATAAGCTCTAAATGAATATCCATTGATTTTCCCATGCTGGGAAATAAAAACCCAAAGATAAGCTGATTAATAATTCACATCATCAATGGAAAGTGCATCACCCAGTAACCCCTCGGGTGCCAGGCACCTGCTAAGCTCTGATCCTTTAACCGTTTACCTCCAAGATTCTTTCCCAACATTCCAAAAAGATTTTATCTACGGTAGTTTAGGAAAACCAAATTTTAAATCAATTATCTGTCATTTGTTACTGATTTGTAGCCCCCAAAAGCGATGATTTCTGTTATTTCCTTTCAGTTAGTTGGGTGTAATACACCATTTGTCCTGTAGGGGCGCTGCAGGGATATTGAACAGCTACTTCAAGGTTCCTCTAGATATCACAGTCGATCATTGATGGTTCCCAGCATTAGAATAGCTTATTTTTGGAATTGTATAAAGCAGGAGGAGGAGGAGGACATCCCTCTGTCACAGCTACTACTGATGATTACGCAGGCTACTATCACATAGTTATAAGTGCCGCCTCCTGGCTGTATATGTCTAGGTCTGTCTGTATACATTTGGATTTTTAGGAGAATTTAGAGAAAGCAGACAGAGGTGATACAGTCTCTAGGTGTTTATATGAAACTGTGTTGATACATCATGGGATTGTTAGCTGACGGTTACTACTGATCACAGCTACTACTAATGATTATACAAGCTACTCTCATGTGCAGCCCTGACTATTTACTAATGGCTTTTTAGCAGAATATAGAGAAAGCAGACATAGATGATACAGTCTCTAGACGTCCATGTGACGCTGATGCATCATGGGATTGTTAGCCGACAGGAAATATAAAATTAAGATGGCCGCACTGCGGGTAAACTAATGTTTATAGAGGTGACCTTTAAGGGGGTTTCCATCTTATTCATAACATTCTAGAGTTATAACACTGTGTATCTGCATAGACACTACTTATAGAGCAGGGGGAGCGGTAATGGAATCAATAAGAACAGAACACTAGTTTGCAATTAGAAAATTTTAGGGCAGCGTCTGGATGTGAGGAGTACGGCCTGTGAAAGAACGGCGAGGTCTAGATGATGTACATTATCTATACATTATATCAGGGATGTATGGACGGGGGAGGGGGTCGTCTAAATCCGTCAGCTTTGAAGATAGAGAAGCACAAGACATGATAGAGGTGATAGAGAACGGTGAAGACGTAAGGCTGTGTTCACACCTGCCTCGGGGCACGGGAATAATTAAGGAAGCCCTGGATTCTTAAAGGGGGTCACCAGCTCCAAAATCCCTGTATAATCATTTTTTACCAATACAGGCGGTCCCCTACTTAAGGACACCCGACTTACAGACAACCCATAGTTACAGACAGACCCCTCTGACCTCTGGTGAAGCTCTCTGGATGTTACTATAGCCCCAGACTGCAATTATCAGCTGTATTGATTTATTGCTTTATTGATGATCTTTGGTCCCATTACAGCAAAAATTTTGGAAATCTTATCACTGGGGCAAAAAATTTTTTTTGTCTGGGACAAAATAAAATACAATTATAAAATATACAGTTCCGACTTAAATACAAATTCAACGTAAGAACAAACCTAAAGAACCTATCTTGTACATAACCCAGAGACTGTTTGTATTTACTTATATCTATCCATCTCACTGCTATATGAACATTCTATCTATCTATCTATCTATCTATCTATCTCATATCTATCTATCTATCTATCTATCTCATATCTATCTATCTATCTATCTATCTATCTATCTATCTATCTATGCGTTGGAAATGGTAGGCAGCACTCCAGTGGAGTGCTGCCTACCATTTCCAACGCATAGACATGTAAGGACCTGGCCAGGATCCTTGGGGGCTCTGCACCCCTCCTTTGAAGGAGTTTTCCACTGTGCGGACTTGAACTTTCCATGTGTATCTATCTATCTATCTATCTATCTATCTATCTATCTATCTATCTATCTCATATCTATCTATCTATCTATCTCATATCTATCTCCTATCTATCTATCTCCTATCTATCTATATCTATCTATCTATCTATCTATCTATCTATCTATCTATCTCCTTTACATATAATACACTTCCTAGATCAGCTAGTGTAATGTGCACAGAGAGGGACAGGGCGGATCGTAGGGGCCAGCCGCTGGGGGAGATGCACCGACAGCGAGCAGCCTGCCACTGAGGCTCACCATGTGAATGCAGGTTAGTACCACCCCGATACACGCCTGGTGGCATGAAATGCGACCCGGGCAGATGCCAGGAGAAACACCGAAGTAAAACGTTCCTTTATTTATTTAGCGCACGACAGATTAAGCAGTGCTGCACAGGAGTTTGCAAAATCGGTCCCTGTCCCTACGGGCCCACAATCTAACACGCCTACCAGTATGCTGTGGAGTGGGGAGGAGGAAACCGGAGGAGGAAGGACCCGGAGGAAACCCTTGTAGAACATGGAGTGCTATGAGGACATAGAGAATCTGCTTTGCAGATATTGAACCTGGGTGTAATTTGAACCCAGGGACCCCAGCGCTTGTGAAGACTGTATTGCTAACCACCGAGCCCCGTGCTGCCCATACACCTAATTCACAGGTGCAACTGCAACCCTTAGAGGAGGGATAGATGGTTGGGAGGGGGGGGAGTCCACGTTTGGTCCTTGGAACCCTCTCAAAATAAATATGTAACATAATTCATTGGTTAACAGCCCCAGTTCAAAGTACCTACTTTTGGACAGGCGTTGAATACCTCACAAAACAGCGGCGAGTGATGGTGTTCATAGGAGAACCACCATATTAGTCTCCTTATGTGTCTTGAAATCACTCCATAAGTTTAGGTGAAAAGAAAAAGACCATAAAAATTCATTTAAAGGGGGTTCACCAGCCAGCCAAAATCAGCCCCACATGTAAAGCCAGCATCGGTAGGAGATTTTATGACGCTTCCAGACATCCTGCCTGTTTTACAAAATGTCGTCATTTTAGAGAAACGTTCGTGTTTCATACCTTATGCAAATGAGCCTCTCTGTGCAACCTAGGGGCGGGGCCCCGTGTTAGTAACTGACGCTACACATGTTCTCTCTCTTTAGTTTGTCCACTCAACTACTGCTAAACCCATAAATCCGTACACAATAATTGGACACGATCCTATACCAGAAGGTGTTGAAAGAAGAAATTAGGGCTCATCCAGCAGAAGAGGCCACACCCATAGGGCATCTTTAAAGGGGACACTCCAGTCAAGCTGATGGTTTTTTCTTTTACCTGTTGATGGCGGCCCATTATCTTACTGAAATCTGTCAGTTAGCGTGTGATTATACAAAAGACATCTTAGACGGAGGGTAGGTATTGGCCGTGGTCTGGATAGGAAGGGGGTACGGACTGGTGGTGTTCAAAGAAGAGAGCACAGCAGTGTGAGGACACCACCCCCGGTGGACTTGTAGAGGTCTACAATCTTGGAATTTACAATATTTTACCCACAGTCCTGCGCTACTTTACAATGTAGACATACAAAGGGCTGGTATGATTACACAGATTCACAGCCAATACCTGGCGGCGCGAGATTATAAAAGCACAGCAGTTGAGGATGTGCCCCAAAGTCACTTAGAAACCGTTCACAATACTAGATTATTAACCCTTTTTTCTGAGTCCTCCCTCGCTACTTTCCAGACACACAAAAAGGTATGATTGCACATCTCTCCATAGACATACCTAACACGGCCTGAGAGCAGAGAGATAAGATGCAAAGCAGCTGTGAGGATATTCCCCCTTCGCATTTGTAGCAACCTAAAACTAGAATATAAAATCCTCTTTTTGCACAGTCCGCAGCTCTTATCACCACACACATAAGGGGTTATGATTGTGCATATCTCAGAGCTAGTACCTAATACTGGCTGCAGAGACCTAAGGAGCACAGCAGGGTCAGGATATGCCACATTGTAAACTTTTAGAATCTTTTTTTTAATAGCCCTGCTGCTATGCTTCAGGTCACGATTATAAGAACACCCCTTTAACTTAATAAGAAGCATTAACCCCCCACGTGGTAAGGCCTCAAACCTTAGAAAGATACAAGGGGGCAGATTTACTACCCGGTCCAGCGGCGGATTCAGATACGGCCGGGATTAGATTAAGGCGAGTTCCGTCGAGTCCACGAGGTGGCGCAGCTGCGCGCTAAGGAGCATCGGAATGCACTCATTCCTTCCTATTTCCTGGTGAGAGGTAAGTGCAAGCTCCGGAACAGTTTTTGTTTTTTTAAAGGCGGGCGGGCGGTTTTTGCGCGATCCGTCGGGTTTTCGTTGCGGCCACGCCCACCCCGATTTCCGTGATCGCGTGCTGCCAGCGCGATTGCGCCACACTCCGATCGCGTGCGACAAAATCCCAGGGCAATCAGGGAAAAACCCGGCGCCAATCGGAAATATTTGAGTAACACGTTGGGAAAACGCGAATTGGGCCCGTAGGTAAATGACGCCATTAGACTATGTGACTTCGTGGGCAGCAGTTTGGGGCCAGGTTTCTCTAAACCATTCGATGGTTTGTGTGTTTTAGGGTGTCGGCGCCGGCCCCTGGGGGTCTAGAGCGAGTCGGAGAGCGTTTGGACTGAGAATAACACTGCAGTTATACAGCACAAAGGCTTTGATTTACTATGGGATTAGGTGAGAGAGAAGACCCGCAAATGGTGCCAGCACGGGGAAGAGGTGAGCCACACGTGCCCCTTGTCACATACAACGGAGTCTAATGGTACTCATGGCCAGAACCGCTGGAAGGCACAGTCATGTCATCCTACACTGGTGTTAGCTTATATATAGGACACAGGAAGGTTTTTACCATTTTAAGTATTTTTAGTCACTCGTATGTTAATATTTATGAACTTAGAGAGGGGGGGGGTGGGGGGAACTGGGATTATTGTGTTCCATTAATGTGGTTTGGTTATTCTGGGAATATGGTGAACCCCCTGAGGGGGGAGGTGGTAAAAAAAAAAAGACCTGGTGCCTCCCCACATCACTACCAGTGCGGCTGGAAGAAGGGGGTCACTGCTCCACTTTGGGCAAAGAATGCGGACCTCCACAATCCAGGAAACAACAAAGGAAGTGAGTCCCAAGGCACTTCATTTGGGTTGTGAAAAATGGCCAAGGGACCCCATAGATCTTCCAACCAGATCAGAAACTGAAGATGTTCTGGAGCAACAGTAGGAACCAGTTGTTCCAGCCAGTGGTTATCACTTACCAGCCTGTACTGCAGCGCTGGGTCCTTGGGCTTTAAGTCCCATTCCAGGCAATATCTGGAAAGAGTTGTCTGTATGGTTCTCATCCGTGTTTGTGTGGGCTTATCCTCTGGAGGCCTCCGGTTTCTCCCAACACTCCAAAAGACATACGGTAGGGTTGATTGAATGTGATTGGGAGAGGGACTGATTGGAAAGGCGAGGTGCTGTGCTGAATAAATCTGTGCTGCACTATATAAATAAAGGAATTATTCCTATTAATGATACCAGGGGGGGAGGTCGGAGAGAGAGTTTCTTTGGTATTTTGACACTGCCACCTGGAAGTATAACTAGGGATAAGCGGACGACTCAAACGCTGTACGGTTTGGTCTAGCTCCAGCTCGCTAAAATTGGTTCCCGACCCGGGAAATATTGCTGATTGGCTGCTGAGTAAACTAAATTAACGCCCCTAACAACTAGCCATAACGTGGTGTGGGATTGGCTCATGGGAAAGTCTTTCACAAATGGGTTGGCCTGGCTATTAGTGCCTGGTTAGTGCTTCAGAATTTGGCAGAACAGCCAAATTCATGAACATGTTCCTACCACTAGGGAGACCGGAAAGAGTAAAACGAAATGCCGATACCACACCCTTATTTTAGCACCGCCTCGTTTTAATTGTACGTATTGTGGAAAAAACCCATTTATAAAGCGAAGTCTTTCACCACCTCCATCAACTCCAACAGACATACTTCATAGGGTTCTACTCCGCTGACTGAATTTCTCTTATTGGTGTAGCTCATCTAGATGTGGATGGGGCGGACCAGGCCGTCTACCCCCTGCCAAGGGGCAAAACCATCTGACCAGTAGCAGATGGGTGTACTACGCCATGTCCTCTCCAGGGTCAGCTGGGGGAGTGAGTAGTAGACGGGCCATGACTGAGCCCATTAGCAATATAAAGACAAAAATATTGGCACTGGTTACTTGGCTCATGTGAAGGGCTCTCGCCATGGACACTGGAAAATATGACATTTGATACACTTTTATTTTTAAAAAAAATCTTAGAAGTTGAATTAAAAAACCTGGTGATTGAGTAGACATTGATTGAATTATATTAGAGCAGGGGGGCGATTTCAATATAGAAAAAGAATGGCGTTTTTGTCACCACAATGGTGACAAGTTGGAGTACTGCAGGATGAAAAATTTATAGGATAAAAATCTTACTCTCCAGGGGGGAAGGACAAAGCGTATGAGGAACAATAAAGATACCCATGTCAAGTAAGTCTAGTGACAACTGGTTTTTTTTCCTGTACACATGTATTTAAATATTTTGACCAAATTTGTGCAGCCTTTAAGTTAGCCGCATGTACACGACCAGGATCAGTCATTGCACTGCCTGTAATCGCACCACAAAAGAAAGCAAAAACATGCCTACTGAGGCGATATCTTCACCAGGAAGGTGCCGAAATAATGCCTTACCATAACCTGATTTATGAATAGCTAACAGGCTGTTTTGACTTGGGCCATTATACTAGTAAGGATTTATGTGAACCAGAATGTGTTAGCAAGGGGTCCCGGAAAGGCTTGTGGATCCAGGGTCACCCCCCTCGTGCTGTCAGAAAATGACCCGACATAACAAACGCTTAGTTAACCTGACGGAGGCTGGAGTCTTCGCTCTGTGCTGAGTGCGTAGTGGTTACCTCACTACCATAGTCAAATGTATTCAGGGTCAGACTGGCCCCACCATAGAATCAGAGGATCCCCGCTGGGCCCCCGCCAATTTAAAACAAAGTCTGGATGCCGAGAGGGATGGCCCCTAAACTTTTGATCTTAGTACCTTGGTGGCTCACGAAGAACCCCTGTCGGACAATGCTTGTATTCCTTATCAGTACAGAGCAGGAACCGTCGAGATCACCCAGCGCGCCCCCAGTTTCGCTCCCCGCCTCCGGTACTACTTCCCCATAGACACTCACATCCACGCGGTGGTGTGATAAAGAAGCCTATTGATGACTGAAGTCAATGTGAGAGAAGACAACCAAATACAGATTGATCCACAAATTCTTCTTCCGTATGTTGAGTCTGATTTTGGACTATGTATCAGTGGTCCCATGACCACAGCCTACACTTGCATTAAGGCTGTGCACCATCTGTGTTGGTGGGGGCAGGAGTAATAATGAATCAATCCCTATTGGGGGCCCACAAACGTTTAGTTTTTGCCCCCCAGCGCTTATGGCTGGAGCTTAACCCCCCCCACCCCCCCCTCATGCTAGACCCATTGATTACTACCCTGGAGGTGCCTTATTTTATGTCTAGCTACAACCACTAGTAGGACACATCTGATGCCTAAGCATCCTTGATGGTTGCTAGTCCAACATCAGTATGATGCACCATCTCAGTAATTTAAGATACCTATTTGTACAGTTGGAGGATGTGGACATGGCACAGAGGGGTTTGTCCAGTTTAGGAAAGGGTAGCACAACCATAGAGTGCGTGGTTACAGATAGTGTTCCCTTTATGATCTGCAGTAGATCTGGAGATCTAAGAGAAGATTAGGCACCATCAGCCTCTTGTGGCTTCACATGGTAATGCTCAGCGCGGACCTGTCCACCAGAGGAGCAGAGGATGGTCAATGGGGGTCCCTGGCTGTAACCGTGTCTTTATAGTACTGGTTCTATCTATATATACCAGCAGAAGACACCCAATGTGGAGAGATTTACAGTTACATGTAGGGGGCATGATAAGGATGAACTGCGAATTATTTTATCTGAAGCCCGAGGGATCCCAGTTGAAGACTCTGCTATAAAGTAAACCCTCCCCCCCCGCAAGCCCCCCCCCCCCCTCCCTGTGAAAGGAGTCCTGTGTGCGGGCGTCCTACCCTCCAATATTTGGAGTTTAAGTTTGAGTAATTCATGAAACAATGCAAGGACAAGGGAGCGTCGAGAAAACACCTGCGAGGAGGTCAGGCAAGTAAAGAAGTGTAATTAAACCCGTACTAGTGTTGCGCCTCACTTCTGGAAACGCGCCCAGATATTCAGACTCTTCTCCTTGTCTCTAGAATTTATAGTTGTCACATCTTTATAGTTTTTATATGAAACAAAAAAAAAACCCCACAAGAAGCGCTACAGCCAGATTTTATAACTGCTTCTCAGGAGGAAGGAATGGGAAGGAAAAACAGCTTCCGAGGACTCCATATCTTATCTCTCTCTTACGGGATTAACTTATCCGCTGCCCAAACATAGTCACCGTACAGATGAGAGCTCACGAAACGCGTGTTCTTATACACCCCTTCAAATGTACAGCCCTATTTGGGCTACAGGTGAGTTCAGCCGACTTTTGGTGTATAATCAGGTTGTATATAGTATACGCAATTGTATCGTATATGGTGTCAGTAGTACTATGTAGTAGTAAATATATAAAATAAGTCATGGTAACTATTGAGTATGATTATGAACATTTTTTTCATTGCTTCACGTAGTATCTGTATGTGAGTGTGATAGCATGTAAATAAATCTACTATAGTGTAATATGTCATATTATGTCAGAAAATATTATTTAGAATATATATAAATCTATAATATTAATATTAGAATATGTCATATACCAATCTATGCTGTTATACACATTGATATTAATGCTTCATGCTATTGGTTGATACTGTAGCAGGGCAAAGTTCTCTAAGAATTTCATATAAGTAATAACATGTTGCAAGACCCAATAATATGCCTTTGAACAATTTCTCTTATGAGTACAGAGTCAGATCACTAGCGGCCTCTAAGTCATACTAAGCCATAATTAGTCGCGAGGCACATCTCTCGTAGTAGTGACATGCCCTATTCAGATCCCGCCAGGAACATTAAACCAGTGGACACCATATGGGGCTCATTTACTATTTGAGTGGGGTTGTTTAAAGGGGGTGTTTCCGATGAATTCACGTGTAGACCTTATCAATGACACCAATTGGGGCTCATTTACTAAGGTTATATCTTAAAGGGGTTTCCCATGACTTCAATTTATACCTATCCACATGATGAGAACCCACAGATAGAGAAACGAGGGCGAGTCCGATGGAGGACCCCTTGTCGCTCCATGAGAGTAAGGAGTAGCGGCTCCCTCGCATGGAGTTCGCTAAAATAACATCTCAATGGAACAGACGGAATTGCTGAGCTGTAGAGGATGTATGGAACAGGACTGCCCGTCTGCTCCATTAACCTCATGAAGCGACGAGGGGTTCGACCTGAGGTACTTAGACCCCATTCCAGGACCCATCGTTTTAGTGATCTGCAGTTAGGCCCTATGTAGGGTAGGGCCACTTGAATACATGGGAATTTATGGAAAGCCTAGGAATAGTAATGGAATGGTAAGAATAGTGGTGCCTAAATGTCTATGGTTCTGGTTCTGATTGGCTTCATGGGTAAACAAGGCCAGATTAATAACTTTAGGTCAAATCTTTGGTATTTTTTTCTTTATTATCAATCAATCTTGTCTATCAATCAATACCAAAATGTTAAAAAAAAAACAGTGATATTGTGAAATATCGAGAATCAACAGATACTCTTATCTTCGGACCTGCGAAGCCCTTTTTTGGCAGACGTCAGAAACTTTTACTGGACTTAAAAAAAAAAATTCGCCATCGAGTCATGGTGATTGTATCAGGCAGACGGAATACCTGCCCGAGTGTCAAACTCTGGCACAACTTGACAAAACTCTCCAACGCACTCAGCTGCAGCTTACATCAACCCCCTCCCACCTACACAGGAGTAAAGTGATCTCCGGTCCCACGTCAGACAGGCCATCTTGTGCGCTAGAATTTGAGGAGCTTCCACACCCGGGATCTCTACTAAGTGCTTGCCCATTCTCTGCCTTTCCAAGTGTAAACCGGACAATCTCTCTTTGGCAAATTGCTCTGACCCGGGTCTCGCAGGATGAATGAACTCGGATGCCGGGACAATTTTGAGGAACAACTTGGTAGCAGTGAACGCTCCTCTGCTGCACCCCCCGGCCGCAGGTCACCGAGCACTGGAGGAAGACACTTGCTGTAAGGTGACATCGCTAAATCAGTCTCAACTCACATTTTCTGTTTTAAGAAAAACATGAAAACATTTTTATTTAAAAAAAAAATCAAATTTTTTGCAATTTTTATAGAAAGGTTTTAAGTGTCCATTGTCTATTTACAAATAACTTCTGTTATCCTCGCAGTAGTAGTAACAGTTAGTAATGATGGAGCACGGTTTGGAACATTTATGATTTATAATGGGAACTTTATTTTTAATAAAATACTTGGATACATAATAAATGAATAAAGTTAATGAATAAATGATAGCAAAGACACAAGTGAAATCACCCCATCAGAACAACTTTTAATAATATACATGGCCATTATAGATTGTCGTATTGTGACATTTTTTCATTGACCCATTGGGGATTGCCCCTTTTTTAATATATGGATTTAAGTTTATTATTATTATTTATATTATTATTATTTTAAACTCATGTAACCTAAACATGTCTGAGTATACGTACAGATGTGGGTATCTGTGTCCAAGATAATAGTCTTTGAGTGCTGGATTTGACAAAACCCATCGCTGCGTACTCGCACAACTGAGTGTCCTAATACAGGATTATTGCCATAGTCTGTTAATGCACTTCTTTAGATTTTCTCATTTTAGAATATCTAGGCAACGAGTAGTATTTCTATCTATCTATCTATCTATCTATCTATATCATATCTATCTATCTCTCTATCTATCTATCTATCTAGCTGGATGCTAGGCTATTCTCAGATTATCTATCTATCATCACATATCTATATATCTATTTCGATCTCATATCTATCATCTATCTATCATCTATCATCATCTAATCTATCTATCTAATTATCATCTATCTATCATCTATCTCATATCTATCTATTATCTCATATCTATTATCTACATCATCATATCTATCTATCATAATTCTATCTATCTATCTCATATCTATGAATCTATCATCTTCCATATTATCAATCTATTATCTAATATTATCAATTATCGATCTATCTATCTATCTATCTATCTATCTTAGTGTGCGCTTATCTTATCTATTATCATCAATTCTAACTCTCTCTCTCTATTATCTATCCATATCTATCTATCTATCTATCTCATATCTATCATCTCAATATATCGTGATCTATCCTATCTCATATATATCCTATTGACTATCTATGACTCAGTCATGTCTATCAATCTATTATCTATCGCATGATCTATGCTATCTATCTATCGATCGATCTATCTATCTATCTGCACATATTCGCATCTATCTATTATCTCTAGCTATCTATCCTTTCTATATGTCTATTCGAATCTAGTCTATATATCTCATATCTATCGACTCATATCTATCTCACTATCTCATCTATCTATCTATCTCATATCTATCTATGCTAATCATCATAGCTCTATCTTACTATCTATCTCTCTATTATCTTCTCATCTATCTATCTATCATATGTCTATCTATCTCATATCTATCTATCTATTCCTATCTATCAATTCTAATCTCTCTCTATCTATTATCTATCCAGGGGTCTGTCTATTGGATCACTATCTATCTCATATCTATCTATCTCATATCTAGCTATCTATCTAATTATCTTAGTCTATCTATCTATCTCATATCTCTCAATAGATCTATCTATCTTCATATCTATCTATCTCATATCTATCCTAGCGTATCTAGCTATCTATCTATCTATCTATGGGATCTAGATCCTATCTATCTCCTGTCGATCTGTCAGGATCTATCGATCTATCTATGCTCATATCGAGCTAGCTGATCTATATCATTCATCTCGCTAGTCTACGCTTATCATATCTAGCGAGGGCGAGCAGAGCAGACCGGAGCGAGCTAGCGCGAGCGAGTAAGCAGATCACAGAGCGAGGCGAGGCAGAGCGCAAGCGAGCGAGGCAGCGAGGCGCAGAGCGAGGCGAGGCGAGGAGCGATTCGCAGACGAGCGGGAGCGAGCGAGCGAGCGCAGAGAGGAGCTGAGCGAGCGAGCGAGCGCAGAGCGAGCTAGGAGCGAGCGCAGAGGCAGCAAGCGAGACGCGGAGCGAGGGAGAGCTAGAGCGTCAGAGCGAGTCTAGGCGACAAGCGAGCGAGCGAGGCAGAGTCTAGGAGCTCTGATCTAGTCGAGCGGGGAGAGCGCAGAGCTAGCGAGCGAGCGAGCGAAGTCGCAGAGCGAGCGGAGCAGGGCGAGCGATGCGAGCGATGCGCCGATCGACGCTATCTAGCGCAGAGCGAGCTAGCGAGGAGAGAGCTAGCGCAATCGATCAGTCTTCCATATCAGCGATCGCATATGCATCCTATCATATCTATCTATCTATCTCAGATCGTAGTGATATCTATCTATATCTATCATCTATCTATCTCATATCTATCTATCTATCATCTATCGTCTATCTATCTGCAATCTATCGATCTAGCGATCGATTCATATCGAGCTATCTAGCTGTATCTATCTATCTATCTATCTCCTATCTATCTATATCTCTAATCTCTCTGTTGTCTTTCTATCTCATAGCTATCTTATATCAATACATCTATCTAATTCTAGTAAAATATAGCATTGCGTTTCTGATACTGTCTCGCTGTGTACCGCCTGCGGCTCGGTATATAAGGGGTAAAGCTATTCCTGTGTGTTCCTGACAGCTCATTTAAGCAATTACGTTGTTCTCCAAATACTACAGAAATTCCAAATAAGGGTAATAGTCAGATTATGCAATTTATTGTTTGCAAGGTGACGGTGCCAGAAGCGTCTGGATCTTCCCCTCGTGTTCTTTGCAGTTAGCAGTGATCTTAAAATGACCAATGGATGAGGAGTGAGTCAAATTTTAAGTCAGTTTTGTGGTTTTTAGGGATGAGGTGATGTCCCCCAGGTTGGGTGCATCTGCCACTGGTTATTTGGAACATTATGGTCACAATGTATCATTGGTATAGGATATGATTTTCATGGGATACGTGATAATGCTGGATCGGTATGGTCTGATTGACAGAAGGGGAGACCCTCGCCCCAAGACCGAGAGGAGGGGTCAAACATGCATTGCCAAAAACAGCCTACTGATTACATGGGGGGATGGGGTCTCCAATTCTACAGTCAGTGGGAGTTCCAGGGGGTAGGGGCATTTTTAAGAGATACATTTGTTAACGATTGGATACATTATTTACCCACTCAGTAGTCTGGATTTCAGATTGGGCCAGTGCTTAGTAATACAAGATGTGGCCTACAGGTGGCAGTAGTGGACCTGCACCTGAAGCACCAGAGGTGAATATTCACAGGCATCTGCAGCAATTTTGGGAGGTCACTGGCACATCTCTCTACCAGGGCGTCATTAAAGGGATTTTCCAATAATACAAACCTATCACCGGTAACGTGTCTATCTTAGGCATCTCTAAAGACGTTTAATGGAGGATCAACATGCAGAACGGATCCCAACCCCCCACTGTATACTTGTATACTTGGACTTGGTTTTAATCCATAAATCTCTCCTAGGACAAGACGGGGTAAATCCACGGATTACATCCTATTACTGGTCTACCGGACAGGACACAGACATGTTTGAGAATTGCCCAGAATTCAGGGCTAGTATATGTTACTAAATGGGATTGGTCCAACCCCTCCACTCTATATCATGGACCCCATCCCAATCCAGTGAATGGAACAATAGTCACTGCTACCCTCTTCAATGTCAACAGGACTGATGAAGGTAGCTTAGCACTTTCAGTAGTGGACTATAACGTAGGTGTTTGGGCGTTAGCCCGGGGCCCAAACCTTCTAGGGGGCCCACGATCACCCACCAAATTTTTCACCCATGAAATCCTCATACATCTTTGCCTGCTCTCAGGACACATGTACACAAGTGCCATTTTAGGACCTACAAAGGTCCTGAAATGGCAAATTGAAACAAGTAGAAGGGACAGAGCTTCTTGGAGCATATGTCCCATATGTAGGAAGTGATTCCAGACTTGTAGGGGCTATAATGGTCATGCACCCCAGGGCCCTTAATCTGTTCATGGGGGACCAGGGGTATAAGGCCTTGTACTCATGAGCAGCTCAACCCTAAGTGATCCAACACTTGTCAGCCATCATAAATTGTCATTTTAAGACAACCCCTTTAAGGCTCCATGGATCAAGGCCCCAGTTGATGGTTTATATATCAGGATATACACACAATTTATGTGACAAATCCTCACTTTGAAGAGCTGAAGTGCTGTATTCCTGATATTTGGATACATGTGAGGAGTTGGATACGGGGGAGGTACATGGTGTGACTGCAGCTCTGTTTATGTACAGGACGTCTCGGGTCCTGCTCACATTCCCATAGTCCTCTGCCAAGTGGCCCGGCGATGTAGCTGTGTCTCGCCAGTGTGTTTTCAGCGTGTTGTGTTAGCTGTGCCACACGTCTGTGCCATCTTTTGTTAGGTGTTTTCATGAATGCGCACATCAAACACTTATGACGAGACGCCGGGCATTTATCATAACAGGAGATCTGCAAATTATCAATGGAAGGGAAAATGAGACATGGAGTCACTTAGTGACAACTCGACGAGAGACGCATGGCCTCACAGGACACAGGACATGTCACTGCTCAATGTCCCTGCACTCGGGTGAGCTGATGATTCCGGAACATCCACTATATATTTACAGCGTGAGGGATCGGGCAGCCGAATGTCGGGTCCACTACTGTAAACAGCTGCAGGGGACCCTGGAGGGAAGACAGAGGGGACACTCACCGCTCCAGCCTTCCCAATGTCCCCTCCATCAATGGTCCAATGCCTCTATCGGCCCCAGTGATCACATGATGAAACACTTGTGCTAAGAAGCTGCTACTGGGTCTGTCTAGAACCTGCACAGCCCAAATAGTGACAAGTGTCACTAAAACGGGGGCTGCACAATGGAAAACGTTAAAGTAAAACGCATCATGATAGATGCAGGCACCGTGACCCGGATAATCTTCTTATATGCGTTATACATGGCTTCCTTCCTTCTAAAATAAACTTTAAAATTCTGCTAATGAAAGGGAGTTTCAGGGCCATCCATGCTGTAGCTTCACAGGCTGTTACACTGTCTCCCCCTCCCCCTGCTCCCTCAACACTACCCCCTTCCTCTGCCTGGTGTAATTTCACATGCAGTGTAGCAGCCTGTAAAACTACAGCAAAGAAGGGCTCTGGTAAAGACCCGCAGAGCCCTTCTGGCTCATTAGCATCATTTTAAAAATTGATTTTAGAAGGAAGAAGGCTGTGGAAAACAAATATAAGAAGATTACCCCAGTCCTGGTGCCTGGATCTATGAGTAATTCTCCCTGGTTTATCATGCTGCTTTTTTGTAGGTTTTTATGCCCTTGTTTTGAAGAAATAAAGATTTTAAAAAATTATGCAAATTAGTCTGAGGGGCTCCATTAACTCCATTGCCTCCATTGATTGATTTGCATAATTTTTAAAACCTTTTTTTTCTAAAAAAAAAAAACAAGGTCCTTAGAAACTAAAAGAAGAGCGGATCCTGCCAGATGAGGGGCACACACCAGTATGTCAGTGTGCTTGGTTCACAATCCTTCATCCTGGTGGTAGATTGCCTTTAAATGGAAAAAATAAAGTTCCCAAAGGTCTATTCTGACCTTTGAGGAACATAAAGTAGAAATAAAAGTTAAAAAAAACAATTTTCAAAAATACATCAAAAAATATACAGCAAAAGTTTATTCATCCCTCCAGTCACTAACGTCAAAAAAAAGTAAAAAAATATATAATTTTTTACTATTTTATCAACTTTAACAGTGTTCCACACTGTCTAATAGAGGGCTCCTAAAAGGGGGCGTGTCTGTGACTCCCGGACATCGTTCCAGAGGAAGTCAGTGGCCATTGTAGATTGACAGCTTACTACTGAACACCGGGTAGGTACATAAGACCTATTTTATATTTAGTCACTTTTTTTGCAGGGTGAAAGGTCCCTTTAACGAGTATATAAGGTCCCTTTAACGAGTATAGTCACGCATAAACCCCCCAGCAGTTAGAAATTATACTCTATAACCAGAGAGTGTCTCATGTCTCCAGCTATATTTACTCCACCAAAGACTTGAAAGTCATGATGAAAATCAGAAAATGGACAATTCCTTTAAATTCTGATCAGCACAGACAAGCATCCTGTTTATTTACATTTTACTTGGAAAATCCTTTGAAACAGATGAACACTCATGGCACCAATAGCTATTCCTTCCAACCCCATCATGACACATGCACCCTCATGTGAAACAATGCACCAATGTGTTGGAGTTAGAGGGGTTGTGCTATTCTCTAACCAAAACCTCATTGTCTTGTGAATAATAGAAAGCTGTAATACATGACTGCGGGGCCGCGGCACAATGCTACCCTCCAGAGCCACTTATGGTAATGAGGCAAACACTTACTGACATGACTATGTACAAAGAGTCATTCATGGGCAGCACAATGCAAGTGTCAAGTGGCCGCACCTGCCCCCTACAGCGCGTGACCACCACCTGCAATCCCCAATCATGTGACACAGACTGATACATTGGAGGATCCCTTTAATTCCAAATACACTTCTTGCTAAATATTTTCTTCTTAAGGCTTCCTATAAATAAGGGGATCATCTTCTATATGTATAGCCCATAGCATATTCTGTAGGTAACAGTGGGGCTGTTGTTTAGGTTTGCCCGGTTTGGGGCATGTAGGATGGTGGCCAGGTAATCCTGGCAGCAGAACACAGGCCGTGCTATTGTATTGTATCACACGCCATGAATGGAATAATGAGCAGTGCGTTACATCTATGGAGACTTGTAGCAGCGCATCCTCACTGAGGCCATTGTACACACTCCTGCCTTCCTCCTCCTCCTCCTCCTCCTCCTCCTCAGGATGGAGAACATTAAAGTATATTAATTATGGTGCAAGGTTAACTCTTTGTGAGTCAAAATGTTCTCTGTTTTAGCTTGGGGAGAATGTAATATATCCAAAACTTTTCTGTGTTGTTGGGAGGGAGTTGCCTTTCCTATATCAGATGAGTCGACAAGCAGCATGTTATAGAGCAGGAGGAGGGGAGCAGATTGTACATAGTGTCCTATCTGCAGGTAGCATGTTATAGAACAGGAGGAGAGGAGCTGATTGTACATAGTGTCCTATCTGCAGGCAGCATGTTATAGAACAGGGAAGAGAGAGGGGATGTAATAGGCCTATCGCAGGGTTAGCTGTATAGAGGAGGATGGGAGCAGAGTCGTCATAGGGTCCTATCTGCGGGCAGCATTTATAAAGAGCTGGAGGGGTCAGTCGATTGTACATATCGTCCTATCTGTAGGGTTAGCATGTTAGTAGAGCGGGGGAGGGGAGCAGATTATTGACATAGTGTCACATTGCAGGCAGCAGTTTCTAGAACACGGAGGAGAGGAGTGACTGTCATAGGTCTATATGCAGGTAGCATGTTATGGAACAGGAGAGGAGCAGATTGAATGTAGTGTCTGATCTGCAGGGAAACAGTTATAGACCAGGGGAGCTGAGCAGAGTTGTAAATAGTTTCATTAGAGCAGCATGATATAGAGCAGGCGAGGACGTGACAGATTGTACATAGTGCCCCTATCTTCAGGGCAGCATGTTGATAGGCAGGAGGACCGAGGAAATTCTTAACAAGTGCCCTATCTGCAGGGCGAGCATGGTTTGTAGAGCAGGAGGAGCTGCGATGTCAGTCCATCAGCGCAGATACGGAGAGGGGCAGTACATAGTGTCACTTCTGCAGGCAGCATGTTATAGCGAGGAGAGGGAAGCAGAGTTGAAATAGTGTCCATCTGCAGGGCCGCATGTATAGAAAGCTGAGCAGAGGGAGGATCGTACTGTGCTTGAGCAGATGGTATGTCGAGTGTCCTATGCAGGCAGCATGTTATAGAGCAGGAAGAGGGGAGCAGATTGTACATAGTGTCCTATCTGCAGGTAGCGTGCTATGGAGCAGGAGGAAGGGAGCAGATTGTACATAGTGTCCTATCTGCAGGTAGCGTGTTATAGAGCAGGAGGGGTGAGAATATTGTACACAGTGTCCTATCTGCAGGCAGCACGTTATAGAGCAGGAGGGAGATGGCAGATTGACATCGTGTCCCTATCTGCAGGCAGCATGTTATAGAGCAGGATGAGCTGAACAGATGTACATAGTGTCCTATGGCAGGCAGCATGTTATAGAGCAGGAGGAGTGAGCAGATGTAATAGGTCTATCTGCAGGGAGCATGTTATAGAGCAGGAGGAACTGAGGAAATTGTACATAGTGTCCTATATGCAGGGAAGAGTTGTAGAGAGGAGGAGCTGAACAGATTGACATAGTGTCCTATCTGCAGGCAGCTTGTTATAGAGCAGGAGGAGCTGAGTACATTGTACATAGTGTCCGATCTGCAGGCAGCATGTTATAGAGCAGGAGGAGATGAGCAGGATTGTACATAGTGTCCATCGCATGCAGTATATTATAGAGCAGGAGGAGCTGTCAAGATTGCTAAATAAACTAGGGGAAAGATCATTCTTGACATCGGTGTCCACTGGTCACATCTTTCCTGTAATAATGAGATGGTCACTGTGTTAGACGCACATTCTACCCACATGCAATTAACTTCCCTCTGCAGGGAGCATGTTATAGAGCAGGAGGAACTGAGGAAATTGTACATAGTGTCCTATCTGCAGGGAGCATGTTATAGAGCAGGAGGAGGTACATAGTGTCCTATCTGCAGGGAGCATGTTGTAGAGCAGGAGGAGCTGAACAGATTGTACATAGTGTCCTATCTGCAGGAAGTATGTTAAAGAGCAGGGAGAGCTTTGCAGTTTGTACATAGTGTCCTATCTGCAGGCAGCATGTTATACAGCATGAGGAGCAAAGTGAAGGGGGTCTGGCATCTGTCTTCTTACCCTATAGCAAAGATGACCAGACTGCACTGCTGACCAATGGCCGGTGTAAACTAATGTACAGTATATATATTGGAAGTAAATGGACAGAAATAATTCCATCACAAGCCTCTGATATATGGACTATGAATACATGATATAACCAGAGCTGTTCCCTTTGCCGTGTTCTATCTATAATATCCACTGTGATCCTCAAACGTAATACACTACAAATTGTGGCCACAGATTCCTTGAGCCCAATGGGGCAGATTTACTTACCCGGTCCATTCGCAATCCAGCGGCGCGTTCTGTGTGGAGGATTCGGGTCTTCCGCAGATTCACTAAGGTAGTTCCCCCGATGTCCACTAGGTGTCGCAGCTGCGCTGAATTCCGCCGGAGTGCACTGAACTTCACCAAGCCAGGCTGGGTGCAGGTAAGCGCGTGTCAAGCGACACTTTTTTTTAAAAAAATGCGGCGTTTTTTCCGAATCCGTCGGGTTTTCGTACGGCCACGCCCCCTGATTTCCGTTGCATGCACGCGCACAATCCGATCGCGTGCGCCAAAAACCCGGGGCAATTCAGGGAAAATCGGTGCAAAACGGAAAAATTCAGGTAACCCGCCGGGAAAAACGTGATTCAGGCCCTTAGTAAATGACCCCCATTGTCTTCATGTACCACGGAGCCCCTCCTCCTCATTCCCATCCTATTCTGCGTCATCTCTTGTTGGGGCCCATATGTCCTAGTAATCCCCAATAATATAATTGACAACAAATGCAATGCAGCCATTATATAGTAATATAATCTGCCCTCGCCGGGCTCTGCTTATATTCCTCCTCTCCGGTATATACAAGGCTTAACTTTTCACCCCATGAAACTTCTCACCTGGCACTTACAAAAGCTTTAGGGGATTTTGCCAATTTTATAAATTTTGGACCAATCCAATGAATATATAATGCATCTGTTTTGACTATTCTGATAAATGACTTGGCAATAAGACCACTGATCCCCTTTATATATACAATATACAAAAATGTACAAAAAGTATGAAATCTGATGGTAAACCAGACATGAATGTTCCATATTTCTTCTATTTTTCAGTTTTGGTCAGATTTTTATATAAAAATAATAAAAAAAATCCAGTGATAATGTATATAATGCATATTTTGTGTGTGATTATTGTATATATAGTATAATACATTGTAAATTATTGAGTTAAAAGGGAAAAAGTAACAATCTAACCCCAGTAAATTTGGGATGTAAGTAGGGTTATTTATCTATTCCCCACCCCCGCCGCTTGTCTGTGGTGCTTTAGTGATGTCATCATTGACCAACCCACCTGGATGTTGCAGCCAATCACTGGCCTCCGAGGTCATGTGATAGCATTGATGCTCCGAGATTGATACTGCACCAAGTAATGACCCATTTATTTCCCTACCTGACCTCCAAGTCCAATGCACTGTCGGACTGTCCCACCAGGGAATCAGAGGATCTTCCGGTGGGTCCCACCGCTAACCTAATACTGGACACCTTTGATACCACAGAAGACAACCAAGTTTACGGGCTACTATGGACTATTTTCTGTGGGGGGGGGGGGGGTTGGGGGGTTTGTTAAAATATGAGAACCCAGAATGATTTTATCTGGTAATCCCAAGGAACCTTAGTCCAACACTAGCCCAACGAGTGGCTGCAGTCATTGCAACGTCATTGGCTAGAAATTCCAATTAATATCAATCAATAAGTTTGTCCCAGAAATACAATACAACCTAAGACAATGAGAAACAGCGCCACATATGTCTACAGGCTGTGAGCGGTATTGCAACTCATGTTCAATCATCTGGGGGGGTTGAACTGCATTACCAGACCCTGCCTATAGAAAGTCATAGCTCTATCTAAAATGCTGCAAACCCTTGATTTGTAATCCTGAACAACCCCTTTAAGAATTGACTAAATCACAATTTAACAGCTTGACAGAAGAGCACAGGATTTATATAGTAATTTTAAGTCGAAATGCCTTGTAATCCGGAGCAGATGGTCCGTGTCTATGTGTGACAAGACGTGAGAGCAAATAAACTTTGCATTACTGGAAGTGCAGACCATATTGGGGGGGGGGGCATTTCTAGGTAATTATAATTTGGGATTACCAGAGCTGACAGCTATGAGTTTTTGGTTGGAGGGGCGGAGGGGGAAATCTTCTGCCATCCTTAATTACTGGGGTCATAATAATCCTGCAGGTCGTGCACTTTACCAGCATTAGGACGCAGTATGGGACCTCAATTACAGCGTCTTTATTCTCCGAGAAGTTTTCACACTTAGTGATACAAGAATTGTAGGGGGGTTTCTGGATTGGGTGCAATGCACTGCCTGGAGTATTCTTGATTTACTACAAGAACATATGACTCCCATAGACGTGTAGGATGAGGCCCCCTATAGAAGTGACTGATTATATATATATAGTGACTGCACATGTCATGCGTGCTTTGTACAACTAATAATAATCCCTTTATTTATACAGCGCACACAGACTACACAGAGTTTGCCAAATCAGTCCCTGTCCCCAATGGGGCTCACAATCTAATCAGCCTACCAGTATGTTTTGGAGTGTGGGAGGAAACCAGAGGACCTGGAGGAAACCAACAGAAACACAGAGAGCACATACAGATGTTGCAGATGTTGACCCCAGGACTTGAACCCAGGTCCCCAGCGCTGCAAGGCTGTAATGCTAACCACTAAGTCACCGTGCTGCCCCTATTGCCCTTCTATATGTAACATATAAAGTAACTACCATATGGTGTAGTTTGTGTATATTCCATATAATGGAGGGGGCATTCATCATTCGTGGCGCAGGGTCTATTTTTTTGGTGCACAATTTGTTGGGAAGATAGAAGCGGAAAAGTGAAAAGTGTAGCGGTTCCAAAGCTGCACCCAAATCGAGCAACCAAAAAAAAAACAGGGAAAACAGCTTTTTTTTGTGGTGCCGACGGTTTATAAATATGGCACTGGCGTATCAAACCCTAACTATGGACCCAAGACGATATTGAATGCCCCCCTAATGTCTCTAACATCAGTAAAAACCTGATTTCATGCATTGCAGGATTTTTTGATCTGGATAGGACATACAGTGCAGTTCATCCTGAGCTTGCTGGTTCACGAATATATACAGACCTTGACAAGCAGGCAGCATCAAAAGCGAAAAGATTTAAAAGCTATTGCACAATATATTCTAGTCGAAATCTGTACAAAGCTGGGTAATGCTATAGTCTGATATTAGTAAAAAAAAACGGAAGAGAGAGTATTAAAAAGAATTAATAGGAGCTGAGCTGGACCCCGTACCTGCCCCATTTCTCTTGCTCAGGACAAGTTTGTCCAAGAGAAATGGGCCACATCCAGGGCTCTGTGGTGACACCTGGAGGTCATGGAAGCCCAGTACGAATTCCTGGAGTCCGTCCTGCATGGCCTGGCACCTCAGGTAGCTACTTTTTGAGACAATCCTGATTTTGGCAGAAATTCTACTACAACCAGGATAAAACACCAGGACTCCAGGAGGTTTAGGCCCAGTCTCTGATATGGGAAACCCAAAATCACCATGAAATTAGGATTTGTGCAGTGAAATTTTTCATGATATTCTGATTGAAATCAACTTTGTCCAATTCACTCATCTCTAATAGTAACAGATACAGAGAGAAGAGGTTTAGATATTTTCACCTCCTCTCATCGTGTGCTGTAGAACCTGCCGACGTCGTATTTGAAACTTTTCTAATTTTTAACAGTCTTTGTTTCATCTTAGAAGTCCTGGCAACCATCTAGTTGGTAAAAAAGAATTTCCACTTCTATAAATGTCATCCATGTGGAGGGAAGCTGAATTATTAAGCTTTATTTTGGCTCCCTCCGAAATTTGAAATAATACTGTCACATAGATCAGGCCACATAATACCGCCATATAGCTCAGGACATATTATACATCTACATAGCCACATAATACCGCCATATAGCTCAGGAAACATAATAGCGCCATATAGCTCAGGAAACATAATACCGCCATATAGCTCAGGAAACATAATGGCGCCATATAGCTCAGGAAACATAATACCGCCATATAGCTCAGGCCACATAATGCTGACACTTACTAACCAAAAAACATAAGATGATATTGCGTATCGTGTGGCATTGTGTAACTTACTTTTCCCCACTCTCCTGCTTTCCACTTTGGGCAGCGGCCCCCTCGGCATTTCTTCTGTATGTTGGGCTTGGCCAGATGCTTGCAGCTTTCATTCCCCACGCTGGACCCATCTTTGGCCACACAGTAGGCGGCTCTGGTCTTCACGCCACGTCCGCAGGACACTGAACACTGGAACGAAACCAACAAAAAAAAAGTTTATTGAATTATATGATGTGTATAAAAACATTAGCGTTGTGTCCAGGGGAACTCCTGGATGCACAGCTCAGTTTTATTTATTGTATTGGCGTCCTGTGGAGGGAAGTTAATTGCATGTGGGTTGAATGTGCGTCTAACACAGTGACCATCTCATTATTACAGGAAAGATGTGACCAGTGGACACCAATGCCAAGAATGATCTTTTCCCACTAGTTATTTAGCAATCTTAACAGCTCCTCCTGCTCTATAATATACTGCATGCAGATAGGACACTATGTACAATCTGCTCAGCTCCTCCTGCTCTATAACATGCTGCCTGCAGATAGGACACTATGTACAATGTACTCAGATCCTCCTGCTCTATAAGATGCTTCCTGCAGATAGGACACTACATACAATCTGCTCAGCTCCTCCTGTTCTATAACATGCTGCCTGCAGGTAGGACACTATGTATAATCTGCTCTGCTCCTCCTGCTCTATAACATGCTGCCTGCAGATAGGACACTAAGTACAATGTACTCAGATCCTCCTGCTCTATAACATGCTGCCTGCAGATAGGACACTATGTACAATCTGCTCAGCTCTTCCTGTTCTATAACATGCTGCTTGCAGATAGTAAACCATGTGCAGTCTGTTCAGCTCTTCTTACTCTATAACATGCTGCTCATAGAAATTTACGATTATTTTTCATTTCATTTTATGTGAGCACCCTAAGACCCCTCTCACAAAATCATTAGCATACAAAAACCAACCCCCCCCCCCCATCTGTTGTCCTATTCACGGCGTCTCAGCACCTTTCCCCACAGGGTCAGTGAACATTCCTGGTCTTGACGACTTGTGTTATTCTGACACGTTCACTTTGATTCCTTATATGTCTCCTCTAAGATGTGAGAATCAAAAGGATTCAGCAAAGTGAATGAGATGAGACATGACAGATGCATGTAGCCGCGGCCGCTCTGACGGCACAACGCATTTCGCCACCGGTGTCCGCGTCGCTCCATGGCACGCGGCTTCACCATACTCTACTACAATGATGGCGATTCTGGTAAGTTTCCAATGATTTTTCTTTATTTTAACAGGAAATAAAAACATCAAAGGGGAAGAAGAAGAAGAAGAGAGAGAGGGGCCCCGATCACCGCGCCGGCCTCCGGATCTCGCTGCCGCCGCCCACGCTGACCGCTGTGCTTTTATCACTGGAAGAATGCTATTTGCTATGGTCAGTAAGCTCCATCATTGGGTAGGCAAATACAATGTTCTCAAAGATCAAAAATAATTGGGTAGGTCAGGGCGGTCACGGGGGAGACTGTCTTAGTAATCATTAAATATACTGCCAAGTGACGCGTGAGGAACCATTGCGAATCAAATCGAATAACATCCTGATACCCCTCCCCCCCTACTGAAGGGGCAATTCACATTACATTACATGTATGTGTGCAAAAATCTGTGTATAACATGACATAAAAACATGATAAAACTTTCTTCTGGTTTAGGTAGTTTCAAACGTTCCAAAATGTTTTAGTAGTACTTTATCCTGACCTTTGACCTATGAGTCCAATTTTCTCTACGGCAGACCCGCGTGTGACATGGACGCACCCTAATGGCGCCACGTCATTACTTTACAGGTGTCTGCCCCTTTTACTGTGCCAGAAAGTCAGCGAAATATCTTCACTTGTGAGCAGTAAGTATAACCCCCAGCATCTAACAAAGGCCGAGTGTCCTCAGGAACAGATGGACATGAGGTGTAATGCGTTTAATCCACCATAGGAGATACCGGATTTGTTATAGAGCGTCGTGTAATGGAGACGGTTTCCCTCAGTTCAGCCGTTTGTCATCATTCTCAGGTCTGCAAGAAGCTTGGAGTAAGAACTGCATAAAAAGTTATAGAGATAAATACATGATGTATTTATATATAGGATGGTTATGGAATTTATCAGTGTTCTGTTTTCCCTTTTTCCTTACAATAATCTATTTTCTTCCTTCTATCCATGACTTTGTCCTCTCCTTCTTTTTTTTTTTTTGCTTCCCCATTTCATCCCATTTCAGCTATTCTCCAATCTTCTTTCCAATTTCCTTCCTTCTATCAATTTTTCCTTCCTTTTCCTCCCTCCCGACTTTCCTTTCCTTGCTCATCTCATCCACTTATTGTTTCCATGTTCTTTCCCCTCCTGTCCATTTACATTTCCACCTTTCTTTTTTATGTTTTCCTTCCTTCTGTCCATCTCTATCCATTTCTCCTTTCCTTCCTCCCTTCCCCATCTCATCCACTTATTATTCATCTTTCCACTCTTTCTTTATTCCTTCTTCACTCCCTTGCTTTATTCCTTTCTCTGTCTTTACTTCCTTCTTTCATCCCCCAATTCCTTTATTCCTTCTTTCTCTCTTCCTTCCTTCCCTTCCAATCTCCTTCTTTCTGTTTTCCTTCCCTCCCAATCTCCCTCTTTCCTTCTCCATCCACACATTATTTCCTTCATTTTACCTCCTCTCCATTTCCGCCTTTCCTTATTTCACTTTAGTTCCTTTGTCCCCCTTTCTCTTCAAGTTATTTACCTTCTTTTATTCCTCTCTTACTTTCTTCCCCTACCTTTCTTTGCTTCTCCATCACACCCATTCACCTCCTTCCATCCTTCCTTTATGGTGTTCCTTCACCCTTCCTATTCTTTTATACTTGGATTTCTCCATCTTTCCAACCATCCATCTACAACTCTTTCACTCTATCCATTTCAGGGGAGAAACTACAGTGGTAGCAGCCATAGCAGCTGCCATGGGGCCCGCAGTGTGAGGGGGCCCCAGCATCTGACCAGACACACTAAAGGGAGGATGTGCACCATTATATGCATATTATGCTGCACATTGTACAGAATAATATGTATATAACACTGCACATCTTCCACAGTATACTGCATGAATCAACAGCTCAGATAAGAAATGTCGGGGTAGAGGAAGGGAACAGCAGCACAACAGTACTGGGGATCCCTCATCTCTAATTCCTGCCGTGTACTTCCCCCATGTGGTCATCAGCTACTAGGACAGATCTGTTTAAGTGTTAAAATGTATATATCACTGCATAAATTGGGAGGAGGTAGAGGGGCCCCATTCAGAAGTCTGCTACGGGCCCCTGCCTCTCCTAGTTACGCCCCTGACCCATTTATATAATGCATTCATATTGAAGTGTGATTCTTATCCTGGATCACATGAATGCCTCTATGTTTTGTGATTCTTATCATTATGGATCTGGTAACATATAGGTGAACATTATTCAACATTCAGTAGAGTAATCACCCTCTCCTTTACCCTTGTAGTTTTGGGGGGATGGGGTTTTCCTTGCTTGGATGGAGGTTCAATTCCATGTAACATGAGGCTTCAGAGATAATTAGGGGAGGACTCTCTTACCACCAGCTTATTGTCCTTTAGAAATAGTCACCATATTAACAAGACTGAATGTATGGGTGACTGAACCTGCTATATGTTACATCTGTAGCCCCTTAGATTACACAGATATCTCCAATTTGACTAATCTCCTAAACAAGTCCTCTTGTCTTCTTAGTGTATCGCTCCTTTAAGACACAGATTAGCGCTTCCCTATAGAAGACTAAAGCCACTCCAGGGTTCAGCTGAGCCTTTATTCCCAGGACCCTGGGCCCCCTCTCCAGCCGGACCCTATTATAGTGTAATAGTCCTAGTTACTGTTCTTCTAATCTTCTAAAGTATCTGCGATGCTCCTCCGTGTCACATCAATCTTTGATTTTCCATACATTTAAGTCTTTTGAGACAATTTATCATTTTTTTTGCAATATGTTTCTATTCTTGTCCATTGTCTATTGTTTCCTCTTGTGCTAAATTATATTCCAAGAAAATAGGATTAAGTGCAGGCGAAATCACTGGAGGCCCCAAACTCAAAGGAAGAAGAGGAAAATTTATTTTGTTTAGTTAATCAGAAAACCAACACTATGGATTAAAGGACCCACAAGAAAAAGTGGACAAATCTGGTGATATAGACAGGAACGCCTGAGTATGTTTTTGGGGGTCCCTTCATAACGTAGGGGAATGGAGGGCATTTGAGGTGTCAGGTGGTTTCCTTGTATTGGACACATGCAGACTTGGCTGTACTGAGTATTTATGTGTATGAAGGAGTCAGGAGGAATTTCTGTCCATCCATGAAGGCCCGTGAGAAGTTTAGAAACCCCTTAATATTTGCACACGTAGGGCATGGACATCATAAAGGGGTACCCAACTTTTGCCTCCAAACAAGTGCAATTTAGATATAGTGGAAAGAACACTTCTATATATTATATTTTATATTATTGACCATGTATGCAAGTGGACAGCATGTAATACCACATTGCCCCTGTAGAGGCCACTGTAGTCAAAGTGCACGGTCAGCTGCAGCTTTTCTTGGATGATCGCTAAACCTACAGCGATCACCTGATCATGGAATTTATTTTTCCATGATTGTCCACTGGCTGTGTCTGGTATTGCAGCTTAGTGAAATTACCGTAGGTATTTTTTTAAATACGTATACATACATAATAATCCGAGGAAAGCTGGAAAAGTGACTTTTATTGTCTCTACATAAAAATTAAGTGACAGACGCAAGTTTGTAGTAAGTTTGTACCCGGTCCAGTCGCGATCCAGCGGCGCGTTCTCTGACAAGGATTCGGGTCTGTCGGGATTCACTAAGGTCGTGCGCCCAATATCCAAAATTCGTCGGAAATCGTCGGGAAACCCCACAAAAGTGTGCGATTCAGACCCTTCATAAATGAGCCCCATTGTGTTATTTGGGTCAAACAATCCATACATGGCCAGGACTATGTTCTTAAAGGCACAATGTAAATCTAGTAACCCAAAGCTTAGGATGTGGCGGGGGGGTTGGGGGCTAGAATATGTTCCTCATTACTTTTTCGGCATAACTGAGATGGAATTTCACAAACATGAAAGCAAAGCAGGTACTAAGGAAAATAACAACAGCAATTTCACCGCATTGAGATCTTCCATCAATCTCCAACGCAAGAGTGAATTTAGTTAAAAACAGGACTTTGCATTAAAACGTAACCGTATGACCCCTCTGCCGGGTAAGTGAGTAATGGAGGCCGGCTATATGTGCACCAAAATATCCGTATGTGTTTACAGTGTGTCTGACAAATCTAATAAAAAATGTGTTTTCCTGAAAATAACAGAACATTTCAATTTTGTGTTCCAGGTATACGCAGCGGATAGATGATTTCAGCATATGTGCGCCATATGCCAAGAACTCAGCATGGCGCTGCTTTTGAGAACAGTGCTTTATGGGCCCCCAGAATGCTTTGCATATGTCATATAGCGCACACAAGTAGGATAACCTGATTTATTTTTCCTCCCTGTAAAATTAATACCCGAAAACTGTTTTCCATATACCGGTTATTGGTAATATAAGAATGCAGTCTTACAACAGCGCCACTATTGTGCAAAGGCTGTATGTGGTACTGCAGCGCAGTTACTATAAAATGAACGGGCTGGGTTGTAATACAACTCACTTGTCTATGAAGAACAAGAGGCGCCGTTCTAGGCTTGGTGATGTAGTGAATTCAGATTATGAGGCTGTGGTTGGTCAGGGAAATGTTTCTTGGACTGTTCGTGATTCTGAGTAAGTGTCTTTATGAGTAAGTTTTGTATACATTTCTATAAATTTACTGTAAATTTCATATAAATTGAGACTTGAAAGGGCTATTTAGGGTCTGTACAGGGTTATCCACGCATTTCCTGCTTTGCTTGTCAACCACAACTGTCAATCTCAACCGGTAACACCCAAACATAAGTGCAGGGCGCTGTGATCCTACACATAACCCTATATCCCAACATACAGATGTTAATACTGTAGTACTTGTCAGGCTTCTGGGGTGGTGAACCCCCTGGACCACCGCGGACAATGGCGCAAGCCGAGACCTGGGACCGGAGTCTAAGTGGCACCCGGTTTTCACCAGAGCCCCCTGCAAAGCGGGTTGGATTTGCTGCGGCGTGGTGCCACCAGTCGTTCCACAGGTGCGACTTGTCCGCGGTGGAAGCCAAGGTCGAGGTACAGAGTCAGAAGGCAAGGCTTTCAACAGAATTGGGATGTGGCCAGCACCAATCAGCGGTGCGCTGGCCCTTGAAATTTCCGAGCACCGGCGCGCGTGTGTCCCCGTCTCCTAGGGGGCCAGGGACGGGAGCAGGAGCGTGGAAAGGTGAGTGAGGCTGGGGGGAGCAGCCGCTACGGAGAGGGGCACGGGTGCGCTGGCGACCCAAGATGTGCTCTGGGTACTCTGTGACTCCAGTAAATGATAACCCAGTATCAGTATAATCCCAGAATCGAAGCGCCAAAATTAACATCTGTAATTGGACCACAGCTCCATGCACTGATGTTTGGGTGTCACCAGGTAAGAGTGACAATGGGGGTAACAAGGCAAACTGGGAGCTGCTTGGACAACAGGTATAGTAACCCCTAGACATCGGTCTAATTTTAGTCTATTCATATATTTCTAGAAGAAATATCAACATTTAGACAAACTTCCCCTTTAAGCTCCTTCATTTTGGAGGCAGCTGGTATCTGCAGCACCCTGGAACGCTCATTCCGCAGCAGAT
Source organism: Engystomops pustulosus (assembly GCA_019512145.1). Taxonomy (NCBI): domain Eukaryota; kingdom Metazoa; phylum Chordata; class Amphibia; order Anura; family Leptodactylidae; genus Engystomops; species Engystomops pustulosus. The sequence goes on from CM033649.1 coordinate 84,713,148, forward strand.
AAATGACTGTAAAGTTACATTACACAGAACATTAGTTTGCATTCTGGAAAAAAAAAAGTCAAGAAAGAGCAGGACTGAGTGGTCTTAAGGATTTCTATGCCTGCTTTCTGAGCAGCGCTACAGTGTCGCGAGAGGCCTCTAGGGGAAGGATGATTTACGAGGTCATTACACCACGTATTAAGAGCAGTTCTTCTCCTAGGCAGGATACAAAAATGTAAGTGCTAGCTTTCATAAAATTCCTGCATCTGTTGTCAGTAAAAGTTTAGGGGGAAAATGTTGGTTACCATGTATAGCCAACATAATAAAAGCCTAGTGCTGGACTGGATTGCGGTAGTACGTAAAAAATACATACTGTAACATACTGTATATATTAAATGTAACGCAGTGTGTGCAGCTGGGCTATGGCTGTCATCCCACTAGAAAGCAAAGAATAACTATAAGGCCCATAAATAAGCGTATACTTTTATCTATATGCTTCCTCTGTGCACTGCTTGGTGCAATTATTTTGGAAAAATTATATGGTTACATAAAGAAACAGGTGCCTCATATCAGAGACAAGGACTAGGCAGCAGGATACTGACAGGACCCCATAACAGAGACAGTCAGAGACAAGGGCTAGGCAGCAGGATACTGACAGGACCCCATAACAGAGACAGTCAGAGACAAGGGCTAGACAGCAGGATACTGACAGGACCCCCATAACAGAGACAAGGGCTAGGCAGCAGGATACTGACAGGACCCCCATAACAGAGACAGTCAGAGACCAGGGCTAGGAAACAGGATACTGACAGGACCCCATAACAGAGACAGTCAGAGACAAGGGCTAGGAAGCAGGATACTGACAGGACCCCATAACAGAGACAGTCAGAGACAAGGACTAGGCAGCAGGATACTGACAGGACCCCATAACAGAGACAGTCAGAGACAATAACTATAACAGAGACATAACAGAGATAGTCAGAGATAAGGACTCGGCAGCAGGATACTGACAGGACCCCGTAACAGAGACAGTCAGAGACAAGAGCTAGACAGGAGGACACTGATCCCCAATATAC